>SJYX01017052.1:88753-190390 GCA_006410675.1 Oreotragus oreotragus
CATGGCTTGGAGAAGGGTCCTACAGAGGACAGTGAATCTGGAACATGTCTGACTGACATCGGTGATAAATCTGCATTTGGTTGTTAAGTCCCTGTGATTTAGGAATTTGTTACTGGAACAACAAGCCAACAATATGTACTGATTAGCTTATTACTATAGGATTCTGCAATACTCTGCATTGTGGTAAGCGTAGTGACAATGAAATGTTACTAATAAATGAGCATAAAAAATTACAATAGTGTAAAATCCAAGAATGTCTCTTATGTGTACTAAAAACGTCATCCAGTTCATGACTCTTCTTGACACACTGACCACTCTAAATGAACCGTGAAGCATATTCACAGACATGGAGGCTGAAAGAAGCTTCCTGAGAGTCACTGAGTTTTGTGAAGACAGGACGGGATGACACTGAGAACAATCCTGGTGGGGGAAAGTGGTTTTCCCAGCTGAGGATGGACTGAGTAGAGCCCTCGCTCCTCATCAGGCACCTGCAAGTGTTCTGGCTAGTCCTGTTACACAGAATGACACAATCACGGTCCCAAACCACAACGCCTTGGCATAGATATTACTTCATTGCCTGTTAATGCAGTCCCTGAGATCTGGAAACGCGGGTATTTTCAAAGGTCAGGAAGATACAGAGAGATTCCTGGAAAAGGAATTGCTGACACCTGGCACAGGAAAGCTGGGCAGAGGTTACAAATGTGGTTATCTTATTTCGAATCCTTCACAGGTACCATCTGCCTTACTGCCTCCAGAGTATTCCAAGATCTTTGTGCATGCGTGTTAAGTCGTTTCACTCGTGTCCGACTCTTTGTGACCTCATGGACAATAGCTCACCAGGCTCCTCTGTCCACGGGATTCTCCAGGCAAGAACACTGGGGTGGGTTGCCGTTCCCTCTACCAGGGGATCTTCCCACCCCAAGGATCGACCCCACATCTGTTACATCTCCTGCATTGGCCAGCAAATTCTTTACCAGTAGCGCCACCTGGGAAGCCCTCCAGCATCTTTGTTGCTTCATAAAAACAGTATCCTTTGTGTGTAACTGTGAAAGTAAAAGTGAAAGTGTCTCAGTTGTGTCCAGTTCTTTGCGACCGCATGGACTATATGGTCCATGGGATTCTCCAGGCCAGAATACTGGAGTGGGTAGCCTTTCCCTTCCCCAGGGGATCTGCCCAGTCCAAGGGTGGAACCCAGGTCTCCCGCATTGCAGGAGGATTCTCTACTGGCTGAGCCACCAGGGAAGCCCGTGTAACTGTAATAATCATACACCATTTGATAATATTAATAAACACTGTTTCCATTAACTCTTTTCCTGTATCCTTTCTGTCTTTTTTCCCCCTAGTTTTTTATTTGTTTATATGTCTCAAATAAAAGTTAAAAGTTTGAATCAATATTTAGAAAGCACCCCACCCCAGTACTCTTGCCTGGAAAATCCCATGGACGGAGTAGCCTGGTGGGCTGCAGTCCATGGGGTCGCTAACAGTCGGACAGACTGAGCGACTTCACTTTCACTTTTCTCTTTCATGCATTGGAGAAGGAAATGGCAACCCACTCCAGTATTCTTGCCTGGAGAATCCCAGGGACGGGGGAGCCTGGTGGGCTGCCGTCTATGGGGTCACACAGAGTCGGACACGACTGAAGTGACTTAGCAGCAGCAGCACAGTTAGACATATATTTTAATAACAACAGCAAATATTTATACAACACTAGGTGATAGGTACATTTTGAAGCACTTCACACATACGGATTTATTTACTCTCCACAAGCTTATAATGATAGGTACTATAATTTTCTGCATTTAACGTATGAAGAAAATGAGGCACCTAGAAGTTAAGTAATTGGCTCAACTCACATAGTTACTAAGGTGATGCTGCAAGGATTTGAGCCCTGATCATTTTTACTCCAAAATTATTTCTTTTAATTATAGAATTTGGCCTCTTTGAGAGTCTAATAAATGGAACACCAGTGACAAATTATCATAAAGTATAGCTTTAAAATTCTATCTGATCATCCTACATCAAAGATTCTATTTATTAATTTATCTTTCTTAAAAATATTTTAACCATTATAGTTTGAGACATGGCATCTATCTGAAAGCTTAAACATATCCAATCTTCAGGTCATAATTTAGTCACTGCTGTATGTTCAGTTTTCTTTCTTTTTGCCCTCTCATTTTGCAACTCATTAAAGTCTTCAAGATTTGTGACAGGGTTTAAAACATCAAGTATACTTTCACTTGATTGATCATTTAACTTTTTTTTTTTTTTTTTAAGGAGAGACACGGAGAGAGCTTGGAAATAGATTTCACCTTAAATTATTAGATTAGAGTTGCAACTGTGAGGGTTGCTGGCTTTCTCTGAAAGGATATTAATCAAGACAGGCACCTTTTCATTATATCATCCTATGATATAAAGATTTGTGAGTGTGTATATTTTAAAATATACACATTTATTTGTGTTTACATATATTTCTTGGGCTTCCCTGGTGGCTCAGTGGTAAAGATTCCATCTGTGAATACAGGAGATGCAAGTTTGGTCCTTGAATTGGGAAGATCCCCTGGAGAAGGAATGGCAACCCACTCTAGTATTCTTGCCTGCAGAATCCCATGGACAGAGGAGACCGATAGGATGGTCCATGGGGTTGCAAAAGAGTCAGACACGACTCTAGAAAACAAAACATTAGTAAGAAAAAAAAACATCNTGAATACAGGAGATGCAAGTTTGGTCCTTGAATTGGGAAGATCCCCTGGAGAAGGAATGGCAACCCACTCTAGTATTCTTGCCTGCAGAATCCCATGGACAGAGGAGACCGATAGGATGGTCCATGGGGTTGCAAAAGAGTCAGACACGACTCTAGAAAACAAAACATTAGTAAGAAAAAAAAACATCCACACAACTGAATTCATGCACAAGCACAGAACAATTTAAAAATTAGAATAATTCAGTAAAGAGGAATTAAATTCCTCAAAACAGTAAGTACTCTGTGCCAAGTTGGGGTTGAGGTTGAGGGTTGAGACAGAATGTCTGAAGAAGTGTTTTTTTCTCAATCGATACATTAAATTCTATTCACATAATTTATAACTTTGCATTTTGACACTGGAACAGCTTATGTTGTTAATATGCACCAATTGTTACATCAACAATTCATAAAAGAGACTAGTTTATTATATAAAACAATGATTTTTAATAGGTTTGAATTACTTGCTTTTAAACGAGGGAATTATCACACAAAAAATATGGCCTAAAGAAAATATAATCCATAGAGTAGGCAGGTATTGTTACTGAATAGCTTGTCCATTTCCTTTTTAAAATGAATAATTGTAGGCTTTTATTGGTTTAGTTTTCCTCTGTTTGAAAATCCTTTCCCCTCCTTTTTGGTTGGTTGGTTTGTTTTAAAGACCAGCACCACAGGGAGGACAGTAAAGCATAGCTTTTCTGAAAAGTCTTTTGTGTCTGTTCATCTTGGTTAAGGAATTAATCCCAGACCTGACTGTTTGTATGACAATGTTGATATCTGATGCTGTCACTCACAGGAAAATAGGAAACTTTCTCTTGGCATCAGTTATTTTATACTTCCCCAGATTGAATAAGATACAGACACTGCAACTCTGAATTTTACTTTTCCCTCGGAAGAATGAATTTTACTTTTCCCTCGGATAATTTAAAGCCTTATACTATTAATACACCATTGAATATTTATTTGAAAAGATTCCAAATTCAGGTGGAACTAAACCAAAAGTTTCTGGGTCTGGTCTTCTAATTAACATAGTTAAATTTTAAGTCATGTTGCCTGTTATTCACATCGTGTGCTTTTATTTTTATTTCTGCTCCCTTTCTTACTATTTCTAATCTTCTTCTTCATCTGTGCTATTTAGATATCTTTATTTATATAACATAATAGTGTCATGAGTATTGT
Organism: Oreotragus oreotragus; assembly: GCA_006410675.1. Classification (NCBI taxonomy): domain Eukaryota; kingdom Metazoa; phylum Chordata; class Mammalia; order Artiodactyla; family Bovidae; genus Oreotragus; species Oreotragus oreotragus. The sequence goes on from SJYX01017052.1 coordinate 92,670, forward strand.
AAAAGAAAGATGTGATAAACAACCATATTTTATCCTATAAGAACTTTAGTTAAGTATTTCATTTACCACCTTTAAAATTAGAAAAATTAGGTTCAAAAACTTCCTGATTTCACTGTCACAACTATATAAAGATTATATGTAAACTGAGGAATAATCTGAGAAATAGCTTAGTAACTTGCAGTTAAAAAACACACACACACACACACAAGTAGACAGAAGGTTATACTTGCACATGAAAGCCCAGATCTACTTATCTCTTACAAAACTTATTTATCTGATAAATAATGTAAGAGAATTTTTAAAGTTGTGAAGTGTTACATAAAGCAAAAGAGTTTTTTAAAACATTCCCAGTGCCAGCTATGTAAAATCTCCATGTGTATATTTAGCCCATAAAAAAGTTGAAGATTCATTAACTTTTATTTAAGAATTATATTTTATGCTTCTGTGCTTTGCAAAATTTCACCAGTTTATTTTAATTCCAAGCTTCTTTTCCCATTGTCAACTCCTGGAGTTCACATACGAAGTTTTATCCAGTAATAGACTGTAATAAGTAATCAGCAATATTTGCAGAATAAATGAAAACCTGTTGTTGTTACACAAGGCGTATATATATATTTCCCTCTAACTTCCTCCATCTTCTGTCCAGAAAGTACCAACAAATTGCTATCATGGCAAAAACGAACAGAGGACTTAATCTGAGGGAATAGTCCAGAATGGAAATAAAGATTTAACATTTGGTGCATGGTAGATACACAATACATAGTTCTTAAAATATCGCTCAAAAATAATTGCTAATAAATTTGCAGACTTTTCAAAAAGCTGTTGAGCATTACTCTTCATACTTTTATCTCCCGTCACTTGGGCAAACTTTCTTATGTTGGGGAATGGAGGGACAGAGTGAGTAATCTTCAACAATTGCCTCCTGGATAAGAAGCAGGCAGATTTCCCTCCAGGAAGCACAGTCGTGGCTCAGGATAAGCACTGCCTGTTTCTCTTGTTTTGTAGCCTTTTGTTAGTCATGTTTGGTTAGGTCACCTGTCTGGATGTCCATATCCGCTGATGCTGAGGTTTCTAAGGTTGCCCCCCTGAGCCCTGAACAAATGACACTGACCGCTGTCTGAAATTTGCCTACATTTTGAGCATTCTGGTTTACTGTTGAGACTGGTCATGCTCAGATGACAGGCTTTCTTAGCATGCATGATTCTGACTTTGAGGCCACTCTTATTCTCTCTGAACTTGAAGTCAATCTAATTGGGACTTTGATGCTGGGAGGGATTGGGGGCAGGAGGAAAAGGGGACGACCGAGGATGAGATGGCTGGATGGCATCACTGACTCGATGGACGTGAGTCTGAGTGAACTCCGGAAGTTGGTGATGGACAGGGAGGCCTGGCGTGCTGCGATTTATGGGATCGCAAAGAGTTGGACACGACTAAGCGACTGAACTGAACTGAACTGAAACTTAGACCGCTCTGATTGGTTCCCTCTGATTTTAAACCACTCTGATTGGGTCTCTCTGAGTTAGACACTCTAATGGGTTCCCTCTGGTCCCAAAGTCAGCTCTCCCTTTCCTTTATCCTCCTAGGCCTGTGGTTGGGTCCGCCTTCCTATCCTGGCTGAAATGGGACTTGACTCGTGGAGGGCACATGAAGATAGCTTCATTCCTGGTCTGCCTTGTGTCACATCTTGTGCAGACAGCTTCAGAGGACCATGAGACTGGTTCACAGATTAAAGAATGAGAGTAATAAGGCAGGTTAAAGAACAGAAATTATTTAGCCTGAGAATGTGAAGTCTGAAGGACAGCTTAATAATGGTCTCCAATTATGCCGCAGGTTCTGTTAACATCTTAGTGCTGCAAATTGCAACCAGCTGCTTTTATTCTGTTTTGAGGATGGAAATCACGGATATAGTGTCAATTATAGCACAAGAGATCAGGGTTAGGCAAAAAAAAAAGAAAAAAAATTTTAAAAAAATATATGTACACTCATATATATATATATGTAAAATTTCCTGTTAGAATTAACTTATAGTTGTCTCCATACAAACAAAAAATATGGATTGACATGAATTTAATCTCATATTCTTCATTTTCTTACAGTGAATAGGAATATTGAATTCTGAGCTACTACGATTTTCAGCTGGCTCGCAGTAACAATGTTTAAGGTCATCTGCTTTCTAGATGATACAAAGATTGAAGAGGATATGTACACTTGGAACTTCCACCATTGGCTCCTTCCATTCCTCCAGCCTGCCCTCCCGCACCCTTTATACTTTTACTTTTCTGCTTCAAGTACTGTGGTTAGGATATAAGAGCTGAATAAGATAATGTATCTGTTCTAGGTACCAATTAACATGGGGCTTATTTTCAAGCTTTGTTCAAACTTTTTTCAAGTTTCTTGAACTCTTTACGACCCCACTGACTGCACCACCCAAGGCTTCCCTGTCTTTCACGGTCTCTCAGAGCTTGTTCAAACTCATGTCCATTGAGTCAATGTTGCCATCCAGCCATCTCATGCTCTGTCACCCTCTTATCCACCTTCCCTCAATTTTTCCCAGAATCAGTGTCTTTTCCAATGAGTTGGTTCTTCACATCAGGTGGCCAAAGTATTGGAGCTTCAGCTTCAGCATCAGTCCTTCCAATGACTATTCAGGGTTGATTTCTTTTAGGATTGACTGATTTGATCTCCTTGCAGTCAAGGTGAAACTGTTTACCACAGATTGGTACTTGAACCCACGTGGCTGGGACTTGAATCCAGCCAAAATCCTGCTTGGGACTTGAATTCAGCCAAAACCTGCTTGGGACTTGAACCCATGTGGCTCCAACCCAAAATCCACAGTACCTTGTTTCAGCACCTAATGAAGTTCAGGTTCTTGATGTCTCTTCGCAGAAAGAATTCAGTGAGAGACAAAGTGATAGGTAAGAAGTGGATTTACTCAGATACAGAGACAAGCACACTCCACAGACAGAGTGTGGGCTATCTCAGAGGGCAAGTGCAGAAACCCTGAAATTTGACATCGAACCCAATTCTCCAACACTGCAGGAAGATGGATGCTTTACCATCTGAGCCACCAGGGAATCTTTTAGAAGTTACATAAACCACTAAATAACAAAATCAATAGGGGAAAAGGAGGGAAAATTTCAGTTACCCCTTCCTTCTTTCCTCAGATCATAACACTTAATATGCAACCCAGACCAAGACTTAGAAAAGGATGGATGTAGGGACACTCTCCTATGATGCTAAGGGGCTCATAAAGTACTATAATCAGGGGTGGAGAAGGCACAACAGAAGGAGTTCGTGTTAGACAGGGAATACCTTCAGTTCAGTTTCAGTTTAGTCAATCATGTCCCATGCTTTGCAACCCCATGGACTGCAGCACACCAGGCTTCCCTGTCCATCACCAACTTCTGGAGTCTACACAAACGCATGTCCATTGAGTCAGTGATGCCATCCAACCATCTCATCCTCTGTCGTCCCCTTCTCCTCCCGCCTTCAATCTTTCCCAGCATCAGGGTCTTTTCCAATGAGTCAGCTCTTCTCATCAAGTGGCCAAAGTATTGGAGTTTCAGCTTCAACATCAGTCCTTCCAGTGAACACCTAGGACTGATCTCCTTTAGGATGGACTGGTTGGATCTCCTTGCAGTCCAAGGGACTCTCAAGAGTCTTCTCCAACACCACAGTTCAAAAGCATCAATCCTTCAGTGCTCAGCTTTCTTTACATTCCAACTCTTGCATCTGTACATGACTACTAGAAGAACCATAGCCTTGATTAGACAGACCTATGTTGGCAAAGTAATGTCTCTGCTTTTTAATATGCTGTCTAGGTTGGTCATAACTTTCCTTCCAAGGAGCAAGTGTCCTTTAATTTCATGGCTGCAATCACCATCTGCAGTGATTTTGGAGCCCAGAAAAATAAAGTCTGACACTGTTTCCCCATTTATTTGCCATTAAGTGATGGGACCAGATGCCATGATCTTAGTTTTCTGAATGTTGAATTTTAAGCCAACTTTTTCACTCTCCTCTTTCACTTTCATCAAGAGGCTCTTTAGTTCTTCACTTTCTGCCATATAAAATGTTTGGCTGAATGAAGCACAGGCTGGAATCAAGATTGCTGGGAGAAATATCAATAACAGATATGCAGATGACACCACCCTTATGACAGAAAGTGAAGAGGAGAGGAACTAAAAAGCCTCTTGATGAAAGTGAAAGAGGAGAGTGAAAAAGTTGGCTTAAAGCTCAATATTCAGAAAACTAAGATCATGACATCAGATTCCATCACTTCATGGCAAATAGATGGGGAAACAGTGGAAACAATGACTGACTTTATTTTCTTGGGCTCCAAAATCACTGCAGATAGTGACTGCAGCCATGACATCAAAAGTCGCTTACTCCTTGGAAGAAAAGCTATGACCAACCTAGACAGCATATTAAAAAGCAGAGACATTAGTTTCCTGTCACAGGTCGAGCTACTCAAAGCTATGATTTCTCCAGTGGTCATGTATGGATGTGAGAATTGGACCCTGAAGAAAGCTGAGCGAAGACGAATTGATGTTTTTGAACCGTGGTGTTGAAGAAGATCCCTGAGGGTCCCTTGGACTTCAACGAGATCAAGTCAGTCCATCCTGAAGGAAATCAGTCCTAAAGATTCATTGGAAGGACTGATGCTGAAGCTGAAACTCCAATACTTTGGCCACCTGATGTGAAGAACTGACTCCTTAGAAAAGACCCTGATGCTGGGAATGATTGAAGTCAGGAGGAGAAGGGGAAAACAGAGGATGAGATGATTGCATGGCATCACCTGCTGAAATCAGTCCTAAAGATTCATTGGAAGGACTGATGCTGAAGCTGAAACTCCAATACTTTGGCCACCTGATGTGAAGAACTGACTCGTTAGAAAAGACCCTGATGCTGGGAATGATTGAAGTCAGGAGGAGAAGGGGAAAACAGAGGATGAGATGATTGCATGGCATCACCTGCTTGAGGGACATGAGTTTGAGCAAGCTACGGGAGTTGGAGACGGACAGGGAAGCCTGGAGTGTTGCTATCCATGGGGTCGCAAAATGTCATACTAGGCTGAGCAACTGAACTGAACTGAACTGATTAGGAATTTAGCTCTTAATTATTAGATGTCCAGTCTCTGCACAAGAACATTCTCTGACTCCTCACTTTCTTATTTTTCTGTTTTCATTTTAGGATTTTTTTTTTAATCAATTCATGTGAATTCTGAAAAAATATATATATATTTTTTTAGAGCTTCCATTTTACTTTATTTTACTTTACAGTACTCTATTGGTTTTGGCATACATTGACATGAATCTGCCACGGGTGTATTTTTGAGGACTTACAATCTAATATCTATCACCTATTACATGAGAGCTAGGCTGAATATATATACATTTTCTTCTTCAAAATTACCTGTTAGATTGCATTGAGCCAACTCTCAAAAATCAGTAAAAGCTATTTCTTTAAGTGACCTGAAGGTGTATCACCCATGAGGTTGATGATGCTGTTATGCGAATATTCTTTCTAGGCATCCTAAGGCAGACCAGGGCCTGCTCACTAAGGCAAGTCAGAATGGTTAGTTAGTTCATTACCATGTAGAGAGACCTGACTCCTTTCTATCAAAAGTCTTGCTTTGTTTTTTAGAAAACTTGGATTAAATCCTTCACTATCAAAAAGTATTCTGTCTCTCCCACTTCAGCCTTATAGGCATTTGTGGTTAAAAGGATGGATTCTCTGTTCCAATAGTCCAGGGCATGGTGGCCTGGGGATTACATAATAATGTGGATCAGACTAGATCACAAGCAAAGGTTACTAGGGGCTTCAAGCAGGCACTTTTGTTTGTCTGCTACCTGAAAACACGCCCTCCTCTGAATGCATTGTTCAGAGTCAGAGTTCCTCTGCCTCCTTTTCCTTCCATATCTACAAAATGCCTCTTTTGAGGATAAACCAGATCTCTAGAAAGGTCCCAACATTTCAGACTTCTCAAACTTAAGGCCATACTCAGCACCTTTTCAAAATCTCTACGTTTGTCTTGTCTCTAGAGCTTTTCCCAGCTCCGTTGTTGTTGTTCAGTTACCCATTCGCGTCCGACTCTTTGCCACCCCATGGACTTCCCAGTCATGATTATCCATCCAAGCACACCAGCAATTACAGTTGTGCCTCTGGATACCTGGTGCTCTCAATGCTTACCAAGTTTCCTAGGGGATTCTGAGACTCACCCCTGGTTTAGAAACTGAAGCTAGGGAACTTTTCATTGATCATGATCCTTTTAAAATATGACTCAATAGAAATGAACCTATAAAGTTTTGTTAGCATATTTGAGGATGTATTTTGGTTAGGTTGGCACGTGAAAGTGTCCATCACTCTTGTCCTCCAATCTGTAAATTCCTATCTCTATCTCATCCTCATCTCTTCATGTTCTAAGAAATAAGTGCTTCTCTGCAAACTTGTGGGCTTGAGCCACACACCTTTGTCCCAGAGCTGTATGCTCTGCCACATTTCATTTGGGTTGGCCGTTACACTTCTTACAGAGGCAAGATAGAGAGAGTGTACAAACATGCAGCATGAAAGGTTATTTGTAGTAACATCAAGAATAAAAGGAAATATGTCCCTTTGATATTTGGTCTTTGGAAAAATCAAATTGTCAAAAAAATTGAAAATTATTAATTACTGTTATTAATTATTGCTTGTTCTTGATGCACAAGGGCTTGACCTTTAAGAAGTTCAGAACCTTACTGCATGATATAATAAGTAAACAAAATGACATTTTTTACAACAACAACAGCAACAAAATTCAACACAGCAAAAGAAGTCCTGGAACCAAAAATATAGTAGGCGTTTTATAAAAGTTTATTAAGTGAAAATGAGCAAGTACATGAATGGGTGAACAGCCATTCATGTAAGTAGACAAACTGATGGTAGAGCCAAGGTTATAGAATTTTAGAGTAAGGAAATAATGTTTTAGACTCTCAGATTCCAGAAAACTTTCAGGAAAAGGCAAAAAATCAAATGGAAAAAATACAAAATATTAGCGGAGATAGGTTAAAACACTATATAAATATTCCATTTTTTGTAGGACTAGTTAAATATTGGCCAGTTTTTCATAGTGTTCATTTACCTAACGAATGGAAACAACTACTTAAAATTCACATACAAACAGAACTGAGCAGAGAATCAGAAAATGTAAAGACAGTTTTTTTCAACCTACAATATTTTCCTTTCTTAATTTTGTTTTTGGATTAACACAGTGTGGCAGAGAATTATTTTAAAAGCATCATTTGTCAAAGTTCCCAACAAAGCCCTTCACACATAACCGATTGAGGGAGACAAGACAATAATGGGTCTATCGTTTCAGTAAAAGTCATGTTACACTTGCACAGTCATTTCCAATTGCTTAATGACCTTTGACAAAATAACACCTTGAGTCACTTTCACCTAAGTGTGTACCTCTGAGCATCAGAACAAAACTAAAATGTTATGGTTCCAGAAACACCAGCTTTTACCTGCGAAACACACTCACAGCACACCTAAATACAGTAAAGGAAAAAAGAAAGTAAAAGAAAATGCAACCTTCAAACAGCTGCTGCAGCTTTCTGGCTAATGGGTCTTATGTTGTGAAAAAACAAAAATTATACAGTAAGCTCTACATGTAGGTGTGTAGGGTAGATTTACAAGTGTCAGAGCTAAAAAAAAAAGAAAAAAAAATGCCATTTTACCCCTCCCCTAGCTGCTTAGTATAAAGAATTCCCCTCTCTTTTCTATCTCCTCTCCCCTCCAGAAAAGAAAGGAGGAAGGGGGAGAAGAAATTAAACTCCTAGACTAGGTATGTACGCTTTCCTGTCCAACACTGAGAAACTTTGATGACTTGCTACACACTACACATTTTCATCACACAAAAACATCATTTACAGCACTTATGTGATTACCTAATTAAGTCATTAGACACAAAGGTGGCTATCATGAGATAATTGCATCCTGGGGATATAAAGAAAGAAAGAGAACTCAGCTTGAAATAGGAGTCCTTCCTATTACAAGGGCCCCTTCATTATGGAAAAAGTATCCAGGGAGGCAGGTGGAGAAGACGGGGGCTGTGTGTTTCTCCACCGAGAGCACTGGGGTTGGAGGTCAGACTGAAGAACGCTGACATCCAGATTTGACTCAGTTATGTGGATCCCATTAATCGCTGCCAGGACACCCATGGGGATGTGTTCATGAGCTCAGAGAGCAGAGGGCTGGAAAAGTACCCCAGAAGGATGAGAAACACCAGCCACAGAGCTGAATGAATATGTCTGTTGCAGCTCCCCTGGAGGTCCAGTTGCTGATGAAATTAAACTTACAAAGAGATACTTCTCCCTGGCAAACTTGGAAGTAAAAAATGTATTAATGTTGTTCTGAAAACTATCAGATTCTATCACTTGATGGTAACAGAAGGAGTCAAATTTCCCCCTCAAGTATTTGTCTCAATTATATCACATATATCATATATATATATATGTATATATATCCACAAATTCATGTCTGTGTGTGAATAAAGATGCTTTTACAAACACGCATCCATATACATAGGCACAAAGTATGAAAATACAGATGGGCCAACATTAAACAAAGGTACCCAAGCCTGTAAAATTCTAACTTGTATACCAAAGAATAATATCACCAATCACCAATAAAGTAATTATATAACGTCATTAAAACATCTTTTTAAATTAGATAACATGCTGATAAGTGGTTACAGATATGAAGAGAAACATTCACACGCACATATTAAGCTATGTGCATTCTTTTGTAAGTAGATTCTCTGCTACTTGTAGTTTTATTTTCACAAAGATATCCTATAGCTATTGTTTAGCTGTTAAGTCGTGTCCTGTTCTTTTGACACCCATAGACTACCCACCAGTCTCCTCGTCCATGGGATTTGCCAGGCAAGAATGCTGGACTGGGTTGCCATTTCCTTCTCCAGAAGCTTTTCCCGACCCAGGGATCGAACCTGCATCTCCTGCATTGCAGGTGGATTCTTTACCACTGAGCCACCAGGGAGTCCAAGATGCACATAGAGACTGCTACAGCAAATGCAATATATTGTCACCAAAAAAAAAAAAAAGTGAAATAATAACCCAAATTCTTATTGCCTAGATATTTAAGTAGGAATAACATTTTTGAATGAAAGTGATTATGAAAAAGAAAACATATGAAGAAAAAACAAGATGGGTATTTAGATAGAGAAGTCATTTGCTTTGAAGAAATAATGAAAAATGGAAAACTTGTGAAGTTCCCTATTTCTGTCTGGCTCAATCACTTAATATGACAGAAATGTTTACACTTCAAGTTTAAGGCTAAATTATAGCTATTATAAACATCTTCTGAGTATATTATACAAGAAGAAATATAATTGAAAATTACATAAATTTTAGAGGTGGAGTCTAGTGGTATAAAACTACTATTGATGAAAAAGTCAGTAGACCTAAGTTTTAGATCAATCTTTCTCATACCACTTTTTTTTTTGCAGCAATTCAGTATTTCTTTAATTAGTTTTCATAAATAGGTAAAATAGGTCATCTAGATCTTTTTTTCTTACCTATACACTACCCCGGGGAAGGCAATGGCACCCCACCCCAGTACTCTTGCCTGGAAAATCCAATGGACGGAGTAGCCTGGTGAGCTGCAGTCCATGGGGTCGCTAACAGTCGGACAGACTGAGCGACTTCACTTTCACTTTTCTCTTTCATGCATTGGAGAAGGAATGACAACCCACTCCAGTATTCTTGCCTGGAGAATCCCAGGGATGGGGGAGCCTGGTGGGCTGCCGTCTATGGGGTCACACAGAGTCGGACATGACTGAAGTGACTTAGCAGCAGCAGCAGCAGCAGCATACGCTACCTACCCCCTACAACATAAAACACATACACACACATAACTCCCCTTTCTAAATTCATTCTGCAAGAAATTCAATTAAAAAACATATGCAACTGGATATAAAATGTTTGTAAAATTTTCAGTTAACTTCTACTTTTCTTTGCTAAAATACGGAATTAGCTAGTTGGCAGAAAGCCAGTAGAGTGGTGATTCTGTGCTATTTCCCTCTGTATTTCCTAAGCATCTGTCTAGTCCCATGTAAGGACCGGTTCATGAATAACAAGTGGAGCAGGATAAATGACATTGTCTTCACCCTCCAGATCTTGTTACCCAAGGAAGAGAAGTAAGTGGATATACCTTCCAGGACAGCATGTAACTGAATGTTCAACTGTATATCGTGTGATAGGCACCACAGCTTTCAGAAATAATTGGAAGAGAGTTACAAAGTTGGACAAGGAGAAGAGAGAGAAGAAAGGTGTCCAAGCAATGGGGGTGTACAGCAGTTTGAATACAAGTACAGAAGCAGAAGCAAGGCACAGCTGGGCAATAATAACAGAGGCTGCTTGTAGAAGCTGTGATAATCCGACTGTCACCTGCTGCCCCAGTTCATTCTGGTTGTGCATCTACTTCATAACATGAGGTAAAAACGTTTGACTTTAAAGTCTGCCTTTAATCGAAGGTGATAGATCTATGAAAACTGTATTAGTTATTTACATTTTTATTGGAGTAGAGTTGATTTACAATGCTGTGTTAGTTTCAGGAGTACAGCAATTTTTTAAGTGGAGTATGAAAACTACTTTAAAATACAGATGAAACTGGGTAGCCACGCCACACTGCTGAAGTCTTGGAAAATAAGCAACTTTTAGAGAGCTGACGGAAATCTAGGCAGGCATACATTTTTGGAAAACAGGCTGATAAAATGTGTCAAGATCTTTAAGTGTTCATATGCATTAATTCAGCTAATTTTACATTTGGAATGTGTTCCAAAAGGGCAAAATGCAAATTATGTACAAAAGTTTTAAGTACTAAATTTTTTTTGTAGCAATTCTTAAAATAGATAAAACTAATGATAGTAAAATGTCCATTGGATATCGATTATACAAATTATACTATAGTCACATGCTGAATAGTATATAATCATTGAAAGATTCTATACCTAGTAGAAAGCACTTTTTCATAATGAAACATATTTTAATTTTTATATGTGTACACATGCCCACATACACAGAATAATCATAAAATCATAACAAAAATTGAAAGGCTAACAGCTATTAACTCTGGGAAATGGAATGAAAAGATTCAAAGTAAGCATGACACTAGTTGGCTTATCTGAGTTCCGTCCAAGGAGATATATATATATTTTAATAAATGATAATTGCAATGAAAAAATAATATTTACATATTTGTATCATTCTTCAAACAAGTTTACACTCTTTGTGCACTGAAGTTTTCTAAAAGTAAGAACACTAATAAAGATAATATCTTTAATATACCTTGCAGTGAGAGAAAAACACCATATTTTAATTTTAGGCAAAAAAAATTCAAAATGGCAACTGTATTTCATTTCATATTATTGACATTTTTTCTCAGTCCTTGCATTTTAAAGGTCTTTTTTCCTGGGCTGCAAGCTTCTTGTTCTCCTATTTGCTTCCCATCTCTCTGCTCAGTCCTTCTGTTTACAGAAGTCGGTCTTATTTGTCTACAAACAGTTCAGATGCTGATGGATCCTCAGGTTCTGATTTCAGTCCACATTCTTTAGCATTCCATACTGTTCCCTCTAGAGTTCATCCACTACTGGGGTTGTAACTACCAAATAGATATCAGTGATCCTCTAGATTTTATCTTTAGCTGGACCTGTCAGATAGTTTCACATAGATGCCCCACAATAACTGATATTTCACTCATCAACCTTGAGTTAATCTGCACACCCCTGAAAGATTTTCTTACTCCTTGCCTCCATTTCTTGGCCACGGCCACCAAATGCATAAGCTGGGCTAGAATCCTGGAAGCCATCACTGATTTCCCTCTCCATCACCTCTGCCCACTTCTAATCCATCACAGGATCTGCTGATTTTACCTCCTAAACATTTCTGGAATCTGTCACCTCTTCCTAAATGTGACTCTCTGGAATAAGCTTATATCATCACATCCCTGAACCACAGCAACAGGCTTCTAACAGGTTTATGTGTCTCTAGCCTTGTTCTTTCTGAAATTCATTCTATAAGGATTGGCCAGAAGATCATGCCTCAGCCATAAATATGAATAATTCACTCACTGACTTTAAATCCTTCAGCAGTCCCCCGTGGCATGTAGGATAAATTCCAAGCCCTTAATGTAATTTGCAGAATCTTTCCTATCATGGCGCTTGCTTTCTGAGAATGCCATCTCAAGCAGAGAACTACTTAAATTTCTATTCACACCTCATCCTCCCTTCATAATTACATGATCACCAGGCTTTCATGTGATTATCTGCCTTTCCCTCCCCAAGGCCACTTGGCAGTTGATTCCTTCTTACCTGTTTAGACTTACCTAAGGTTTCGCCTTCTGCAGGAAGTGTTACTGACTCAGACGAGGACCAGTGGTGTGCTGGCATCAGCTCATATAAGTTTATGAGTAATGCCTATTTTCAGAAATTTTGTGAGCTAGAGTAAAGCACAGCCACTAATAAAAATTAATTTAGACATATTCATGATGAATTTTGTGTTCTCTCTCTCTCATTTTAGAACATCTGTTTCTGAGGTCAAAGCAGCCTATGTGGAAATAACCTCATAATTGCATTGTCTTGGACAATGACCCTCTATCTCTAAGCCTCTACTTCTGCATCAATAAAATTGGGATACTAATGCCTATCTCAAAAAGTGAAAGTGAAAGTCATTGTGTCCAACTCTTTGTGACCCCATGGACTATACACTCTACGAATTCTCCAGGCCGGAATACTGGAGTGGGTCACCTTTCCCTTCTCCAGGGGATCTTCCCAACCCAGGAATCAAGCTGGAGTCTCCTACATTACAGGTGGATTCTTTACCAGCTGAGCTACTGGGGAAGCTACCAGGAAATGCCTACCTCAAAGTCTTACTCAAAAGTTTAAGTAATAAAACACATTAAAAGAGCTTCCCCGAGTGTCTCAAAGTCAATAAACTCCTAATAAGTGGAATGTAGATGGCAACCCATTCCAGTATTCTTGCCTGGAGAGTCCCATGGGTACAGGAGCCTGGCAAGCTGTAGCCCATGGGGTTGTGGAGTCAGATATGGCTAAAGTGACTTAGCTGAAGTGGCAACAGCAGCAGCAGCAACTAGTAGTTACAGGGAAAGGGCATGGACGTAGCTTCAACAGAAACAGGAAGATTTCTCTTTCTCAGGCTACTACCATTTGCCAGCATATAGTTCAACAATTCTCCTCGTCTCTTTGCTCAGTTATAGCCATAATGAATGCCTGTCATACGTGTATGCATGGCATTTAACTTTCTCTCTTCTCTAGACTTTTCTTCCCCTTCTTTTCTAACTTAAAGTCTCCAATTCCATTCTGTGTCCCAGCGCTCATCCTTTTTTAAACCTTTTTCCTTCATTCCCTTGGTCTTAGGGAACCCTCTCTACTTCCTAAAAACATCTGCAATCTGGAGAGGCTTATGAGCAGGTTAGATTGGAGACCTGAAAATGTCACCTTTGTCAGCCTGACTTTGATTGCGCATATCAGCAACAGAGTGAACACAAGTTGTATTTTTTTATTATTGTTTGATATTAAGGTTTATTTTCAGACAGCAGCCTTCTGTGTGTAAGTAATGAGCTCAAATCCTTTTAAGCAACCTTATTATAATCTATCAAAGCAACTGTGTGCAAGTTGGCAAAGAAGAATTTTGTAAACATTAAAAATATGAAAGTATGTAGCTTTCTGTATACTAATGCTGTAATGGATGAGACAGTTTTAGGACAAGTAGAGAACTAGGTTACTCTATTTATCATGGGATATTTAAAACTTTAATACCCCTCTAAAATCAAATACAATTCATGACACATAAAGAAACAGTAAACATTTTTTAGTTATTTTTTAAAAAACTGAAGTCTTTGAGAAAACGTCTTTCTCACTCCCAAGTTTCATTTTGTAAATGGGTTCATTTCTAGCTTCCTATTTTATGTCTCGATATGTGTTATATTCCCAGTAGCAGAAAAGTGTTTAATGAAGCCAGACTTAATCCTAAGTAATTATTATGGAGGACACACAGAATTAAACCAAAATAGAAAATAAGACAACACGCTTGTCTTCCATGTGAAGAAAATGATTGGGGTAGGAAAAAAAGAATTAGAGGCAAATTAGCTTATAAGTAGAACAAGAAGTGAGATCCCATTACTTATTAAGCATTTTCTCTATATCAGTCATTGCCCTAGCTTATTTATATAACCCCCGCTGAAAAAATATATGAGGCAGAAATATTGTTGTCGGGCTGTTTTGTGGTTGTTCTTGTCATTTTCTAGGTGTGAAAATTGAGACTCAGAATGATTAAACAGCTCAAAGTCTCTGAAACTGTAGGACAGTTTTACTTTCAATACAAATTCATTTAGAAATCATTCTGAATAAGTCTTAAACTATTCCATAAACGAAATACTACTCAAAAAGCAATATTATTAATACCACATATTTACCTCAGCAATAGTTTAAAAATGGAAAGGTTGAGTGAGCAAGAGGAATAAGATCATAAGGCAATCATGCAGCACCTTCCAGATAAAGACTGACTTGGAGAATGAGAATAGTGTCTATGTTGTTTTCTAAAACAAGTAAACAACAGCAACAAGTTCAGTTCAGTTCAGTCGCTCAGTCGTGTCTGACTCTTTGCGACCCCATGAATCGCAGCACGCCAGGCCTCCCTGTCCATCACCATCTCCCGGAGTTCACTCAGACTTGCGTCCATCGAGTCCGTGATGCCATCCAGCCATCTCATCCTCGGTCGTCCCCTTCTCCTCCTGCCCCCAAAAGCACACTAGAAAAATCACATCTAGGATTCGAGAAAGAAATAGTTTAAGATTCTTCCAATTCTGCAATCTTTCCATGAGGTTCAGAGGTGCCCCAAACAGCAATAATTCTAAATATGTATAACAGTAATATCATCACTACTAATCAATAAAAGACAAAAGGTGAAACAGTGCAATTCTTAACACAGGGAAAAATACAGTAATATTTAAGATTTATTTGAATGCAATTCAAATTGGAAATATGGTTTCCTTTATCTTAAATCCTGATTTTGGCTGTTTGACTGTTCTGCAATTCAGGAAAATCCAAAATTGATGCCAATTAAAAAAAATTTTTTTGGGCAAAACTCAAGAGAAAAACTCATGTTGTTTCCAAAAACAGCTGAACAGCTGATAAGGAGGCTATACCAATTCAACCTAGAGTTCATGGATTTTCTTAGACAATATAAAAGATAGGAAAATCATGGAATCTGAACTGAAGATCATATGTTTTAATCTTTGGAATATCAATCTATTGCAAATGATAACGGAAGTCCCATTTTCTCTAGCTCAACTATAATGGTTTTCAAAAAGACTCTGGGACAATATTAACATCTTCTATATTATGTAAATTAGAAGTTAATGAACATAAGAACCATTAGTCTTCATTTATGTTCTATAATTGAATCGATACAATTGATTTTAAAGTTTAGAAGCACTCCACATTTCAGTAAAGCTTGCACAGGCTTTTAAGACTTTGAGTTAGCTCCATAAATAAGACTATCAGATTGATAAGAATTCCCAGAAGAAACGAAACACAACATTTACTGTGCTCAGAATTCTACCTTCATGACATGAAACCCTGTTTTTTTCATAACCTCATTCCTGACCTGTGGAGAGTGTGAGTTGTGCAAAGCAAAATAGAATGCGGCTTGCATGTTCAGATGACATCAAATCTCTATTCTTTCATAAAATCACAAACAAGACCATGCCCAACACTCACGCACACACAAAAACAGAAACAACAGTTTAGGGACTGGAACACAGTCAGTAACAGATACAACAAGGCAAGTTTTCATTTGAGTGTGAGGAGCAGTGTTATGAAATTATATTTGATGGGAACCCAGTGCCACTTTCTGAATGATGGTGCTTTCTGCTACCCCACTGGGACTTGGGGAAGCTCAGCACTTACTGCACAGTGGTTTGAACCCTGTGGTCACATCCTATAAAGTCATCACTTTCTAAGGTCATAAGATATATGGAGAAAAGGCCAAGAAGTCTGCTTCCTGAAGCTTCAACCAGAATGCAACAGCGCTGCAACCATCAATTTAGTTAGAAAAAAAATAAAAGAAAGACTTAACGTCCAATTTCTGAACAGTGGTTTTTCTTGAATTAAGTCTCGCTTTAATGAAAATAGAACCCTGCCTGATTGGATTGGTAGTTTTCTCTTTTAATAGACGCCAGTGATTTTCCCCAATAGGTACTATTTCTCTGAAGTTTAATTATCAAAAAGTAGCAGCTCACAATTTTAACCAACACCATTGTCATCGGATTGGTTCTCTAGTCACTTTATTTTCCCCTTTTCCCCCTACCACGTGGCCATGGAGGAGTCTAAGGAGAACAGAGAGTTAAAGTTATGGAATCTGGCCATGTCAAAAACAACCATAAATTCAAGAGGTTTTAGCTTCTGTCTATTCTACAATCTCTCTTACAAAAGCTGACGAAAGGGAAGATTTTGTAAAATCAAAATATTTCCAGAGGAAAAATCAACACTATCCTGTTAATAAGAATCACAGACACACACAAACACACATGCCTATACGTGTATATGTTACATAAAAGACATTTTTTTCTCCTTTAACTATCTTTACTCAATGTAAAGTTTCACCAGCTCCAAAGGATCAATATTCATTTTGTACTAATAAGAGTTTATACTTGAAGCCACTAGCTACAAGGTGCCTTCAAGCTTTGTAAAGGTCATCTCCCCAGAAATATGAGGGAGGAAAAGTATGGAGTTATGTCAGATATATGCACCCAGCAAGCAGAAAAGGAAATTATTTCCCCCACCTGCCTGCCCATTCATTACTGACAATGACCTGGGCATTCCCAGCCACTCTGAACTCAAGTGTCCACACACTGAGATTCCCTCAACCCTCCCAACTGTTCAGGCCCTGATATTCCTCACAGCAGTGCAAGGCTACACCCCTTGGATTTAAACCACACATCACTTTTTCCTTTCATTTCTGGGCAGCCGCCCAAAGTTACGCAGCAGGTGCTGTCTCGGGAATGTCACCGTCTAATAAAAGTATCGTAACATAACACAGAGACAGTGGCGTTCTCTTTGGATGCACTTAGCTTTTCTTGACAGATTGCATTCCTAATAAGACCATGTCTCAAAGCTCCAGGCAGAACAGTATATGTGTTTTATCATTAAAAAAAAAAAAAAAAAACACTCAATATGAGTTTGGCTTGGGCAATGAACTCCGGTTCTGGGTGACAGGAGTTTAGGAAGCGCTGTACATTGTTAAAGGAGGAAGGTTCACGCAAAGTTCTTCAAAACGCTGTGGTCGGCATTCCTCTGGTGCCTCATAGAATGACACATTAATTGCTTTTCTAAGTGGGTTATGTGGGAATGATATAAAGAAAAAACAGCTTTAAGGGAGTGTGAGTGATTTAAGTGATTCGATTCAATTCAAGTGACTTCAAGGGAGTTAGAGAACAGAAAAGTTAAATGATGTAAACTAAAGGAATCAGAACCAGGACAGTAAGAGTTTTGAAATTAAATGCAGCAAATTTGGGATCTGAAAGCTTCGGATTTGAGGACTAGATCCTATTTCAGCCACCAGCATCATGCTTACCTGAACAATCATGAGGTTCACGTTTTTCTGACACTCTTCTTGGGACTATGCTTTGAAAAGAGAAAGTGAAGTCTCAAGAAAAACTAACAAACTGGATTATTTGTCTTAGTGCCAGATATTGTATTCCAGAAAACTATACAATAGTGTACATACCAGATACAGATAATACAGCCCTAAAAATCAAAGAGAGAGCTTCTATTTTCAGTTAAAAACTGGCCTGAATCATTCTATCCTTATTTTTGCTTTTCTTTGGGTGAAGATCCTCTTTGGGTCTGGGTCGAGGGCTTAGGAAGTGATCCACTAAGGCCCATACAAGAGGTAGACTTCCACACAGATTCATTTACGTCTCAGGTCAGGTCATGTCCTGCTCAAAGCATTATTGTTTCACGCAATGAAAGATTTCAGAACGTCGCCCATGGGAACAGAGTAGGTAATATTCCTAATGGAAAATATCATCGTTACCTCTCAGGCTTACGTGAGTTACATCCCAGAGTCATCCTTTCCTCTTCCAAGGGGTAAAAAATAACTGACGTAAAAATCGCAATGTGCTTTTGTAATAGCCAGGCTCTTAAGCATCTGTCCTGCAGCTGTCTCTGATTTTATGATCCTCGTTTACAGCAAGTGTTGGTAAGAACCCTGAGCACGTGCTGTTCTCTAAGACTTTATACCCAATAGCCCATGGATCCTTTCAACCTGGTAAAAGAATTGATTTTATATTTTTAGATGAAGAAATGTTAAGAGTTGAGCAGTTAGTAACTATCCTTAGGTGTAGAATTAGGTTTGGGATCTAAGTCTGACACAAAATCTTATATGCCATGCATTACGGGATACTTTTTTAGCACAAAATGTGTGCTAAGTTTCTCTTCTTAATATATGAATTACCATACAACAGAATCCATCACTTGAACTTATCTCCTACTTAGAGTTTCTTTTTTTTTTTTTTTCCTTCAATTGAACTAAATTAAGCTGAATAAAACCCAAAGTCAAATAAATCTCAGAAGGCTTGGGGATTGAATGGAAGTGGAAACCATGCCAAGTTTAGCACAGCCCACTCTAAACCTTCTGGGCAGTAACTTTACAGTGCAGATTGAGTCTTTTAAGATTCAAGATTCCTTGTATGTATCTGACAAGCTGTGCTGCCCTGCCTAGAAGTGGAAAGGCACATAAAAGAATTCTTTGGGCATCAAAAGGCTCATAAACAGGACAATATCAGCTAGTTTTGTCCCTTTTACATGTACTCTATAAAGGCTTTTAAATCTAATGTCATCCATTCAATGGATCTGCAAGATGCTTCTTTTTCATAATCATTTCTCACTAGAAGTTTCAAGACTCTACTCATCTATAAATATTTCCTTAAAAATTGAGATGCAAGCAGATAAAGATTAAAAAAATTAAGAAATATAGAGAGAATTGTAGTTTATAAAGAAATTGAATACATTTAGGAGGAGCTGGTAGGGTGTATTTTTTTTTAATTATGACTATTTCACATGCTATCTGGTAAACCCCAAACCCAGCCCATCCTCTCTTTGCCCAGTATTTAAACCTGGACAGTAGTTGAATTTCAGCTACTTTTCATTTTAAACCCTTTGGTTTGACAAACTGGGCTTTGTGTCCTATGAAAACAGCTTTTCTCAAGAGATTTCTGGTACTTTCTGATTCTGGTTGGACTGGAAATACCACAAAAACAACTTTCCTTATGGTATTTTGGCACTTCGACCATCAGGACCAGATGGTACACAGAAGTGCAGAGGAAGCATTGAATATGAATAATGATACGTTTTAAAAAATCATCCACTCTTCTCTAACTTTATTGCATTTCAGATGAAGGTTCATGCCAATTTACACTCTGATCTGAACATGTTCATCCATTTCCAATGCAGGAAAACTGGATGGCAGGGTTGTAGAATGGTTCGAATTTAGAAGAATTCTTACTCTTGATTTTGCCCCATGAGATTCAAATCCCCACAGTAATACAAGGAGGCAGACCCCTAAAATGTGGTCCTCAAAAGAAAGTGTGAGAAAGATTTGGTTGGACCTCCTTGCTGTTCAAGGAACTCTCAAGAATCTTCTCCAACACCACAGTTCAAAAGCATCAATTTTTGAATGCTCAGCTTTCTTTATGGTCCATCTCTCACATCCATGACAACTGGACAAGCCATAACTTTGACTATTTGGACCTTTGTTGGCAAAGGAATATCTCAGCTTTTTAATCCACTGCCTAGGTTTGTCATAGCTTTTCTTCCAAGGAGCAAGTGTCTTTTAATTTCATGGCTGCAGTTACTTCATTGCTTAGGTGTTTAATATTGTTTTGAAATATTTTTAAAAGATCAAAGTTCAGGATTACATCTGACAGGTGCAGTTATCTCATATTCTTTATCAGAGACCTGAGAGAAAGAGCACATAGTGAACATCAGAAATTCACCAATCCCATTCGTCAGCAAAGAAAGTAGAAAACATAATCCCAGATGCCATTGCTATACCAGTTAATTTGATCTTTGATAATTACTTTTTATAATGAATGTTGAGCCTTCTCTATGCTTCAGTTATTAGTATCACTGCTATAAACAATACAGATTCCTGTCCTTTTCTTAATGTATAGGAATGATGAAGAAAAACAAAAGCTATCTTAAGTAAAATCTTTCAGTAGAGATAAAGAAATTACTAGCTTTCCTTGTGGTAATCTTTGATGATACCAAACAGAATTTTAATAAACAGATTATCAAAAGTGAATGAATATTAAAGAAGGAGAAATTTTCACTTGGTAATTGTTCTTTTAATTTTGGGTCACAGAGAACAAACTAAATATTCTTACTCCTTTAGATCCAGCAGAAAAATACATCTGACTACCAAAAATAAAAATAACTCTTTAGAGAAGCTTAATCTAATAAAAAAATTATTGTCTCACACCCAGTAATGTTTTGATAACAAAGGTAGTTTATTATGGATACCTGGAAATGAAATACTTAGTTGCTTCATACTAGCTCCGGTGAAATGATTTTATTTTTTTAAAAAATTTAATTGAATTAGGTTGATTTATAATGTGTTAATATCTGGTGTACAGTAAAGTGTTCCACTTATAACATAAATATACATTCTTTTTCATATTCTTTTCCATTTTGATTCATCACAGGATATTAAATATAGCCCCCTATGCTATATTTTAGGACCTAGTTGTTTTTCTGTTCTATACATGAGTTTGCATCTGATGAAATGATTTGCCCACTATTTAATTCAAAACAAAATTTACAAGTGGAGAGCTTTTTGTTGGAACTTTATTAAAAATACCACCTTTATTTCAAGTATAGTTTTGTTTAATAAGACAATAAATTTTCACTAGCAACTTTCTAAAAGGATGTAAATAGTTACCAAAAAAAAAAAAAAGTACTCCAAAACAATAGGATTTTGTAAGATTCTGTTGACTGATTTTGTAAGTCATGTATTCAATGACCTTAAGTAAAATGTCTTGACTGATTTGTCCAAATGTACGTGATGAGACACGAGGAAACTTTGGGTTTTCATTCTCTTGAGAACAGGGAATATGATCAAATGTTAGGTGTGTAAAACAGAATTCTAAGTTTCAAAACTATTGGCATTTGGGGCTGGGTGATTGTTTGCTGTACATGGCTCTCCCGTTTTTAGCAGTATTTTTTACCTCAACTCACTAGGTTTCAATAACTCACTCTCCCACCAGTCGTGACAGCAGAAATGTCTCCAGACATTGCCAAGTGTCCCCTGGAGGGAAATATTGTCCTCAGTTGAGACCATTGGTCTTATTGCCCTCTTTGGACTTGAATTTATAGAGAACTCATTTAGGGAGTTCTGGACACAATTCCTGTGTTCTTCTTGGCCTCTTGGAGTTTATAGAAAAGGCAATGCTTTGAACACTTTCCTAAGGGTATTTACTTCTGCTCACACTTAACTCCACTTTGCATTGTTTCCAAGATTTGGTTGTCACTGTTTTTAAGTTCATCACAGTATAATAAGGACCTTCCGTAACAATATCCTTGTACTCTATGGCAGTCCCTAAGAAAATAGAAGCTGTTTCATTACTGAATAACAGTGTACTCTAATGGACAACTTCTCTGCCCTCTAAGTCTTTGGACAGCTTCTGTATTTTTAAAAGTACTATTTGTACCGATTCTAAACCTATAAATAAAATCAACACTGAATATTCAACTTTGATCACATCGAGGTCAAAGCCTATGTTTTTTCCTAAGACCTTTGAGGTCCTCTCTGGTCAAGACCTAGCTAACCTATCTCTCCATCTCTTTCAACAGCTTGTCCCACAAATCACACTAAAGTGAGACACAGTTCAGGCCATGCTCCTTTTCATTCCCATGCCTTGATAACTTTGTTCCTGCCATTCTCTCTTTTAGGACTAAGTTTTTTTTGTTTTGCTTTTTAAATTCTTTTTTTTTAATTTAAATGTATTTATTTTAATTGGAGGCTAATTACTTTACAATATTGTATTGGTTTTGCCATNCCATGCTCCTTTTCATTCCCATGCCTTGATAACTTTGTTCCTGCCATTCTCTCTTTTAGGACTAAGTTTTTTTTGTTTTGCTTTTTAAATTCTTTTTTTTTAATTTAAATGTATTTATTTTAATTGGAGGCTAATTACTTTACAATATTGTATTGGTTTTGCCATACATCAGTGAACCACACATTGTACATTAGCTGAACACCACAAATTCAAGTAGTAAAGTGTTTGTATAAATTGAAACTACTTCCTCCACTTGCATAGAATTCAAGTAAAATTCTTTTTAAATCATTTCTTTTTTTCAGTTTTTCTTTTCTGGTTTCTAACATGAAACTACATAGAGCTGATTCCTAGAAAAATATTTAGAGTTTTCAGCGAAAATAAACGGAAATAATTACATAATTGAATTTCAAAATCAGCAAGAATCAAACAGACACACTAAAGTGCAGACGTTATCTGACATCACCAAGACCATCGACAGATAGTAATTAGCATTGGCAGATGAGAAATAATTTCTGATTTTTCAGTGTCTACTTAGCCTCAATCCGGAATATCAGGATAAATGATAGGTATATAGCAGCTGTGATCGTTTAAATAGTTTGCTGTTTTTGCTTTCTTTGTCTAATTCATGTGTTTGGATATTTCCGTAAACAAAACAAGTACCTTGTAGCAGTTGGGGGAACTAACCCACCCATGGTTGTTTTTAAAACGAGCGGGTGGTGGACAGTGGTTTATGAGCTGCTTCTTAGAGGTGAATGGGGTGTGTGTGACTATTTTTCCATCTGTTCTTCTGTGATTTACACAGATTCCATGCAGATAAAGAGGAGCTGCTGCATCTGACAGGACTCCCCAAGCTGCGCTCCGAACAGCAGGGAAGGCCACCTGCTACTCTCCAGTTTATGTTACATCAAAGCGCCCGGACGCCTCACCCTGATTGGCTGACAACGGGTCTCCCGTGGCAAATGCCTGTCGGGTTTCCACAGAAAGAAATTAGCAGGCGCCAGAGCACTGAAGCATCACCCAAGGGGTCGTAAATTTGGAGTGTGAGGGGAAGGTGATTATCTAGTTTTTCTTCATTGATGTTTTAGAGTTCCACGTGTTTTCTCAACTAGACTTGATAATATTGTATATTTTACCTTCATCACCTCTCCCTCTTATATCTAGGTATCTTGGAGTGCCACAAAATACTCCTAAAGATGATGGGGAAAAATATGGAAAATGTTCTAAAATGAGGTCTAAAACACTGCCTTTCTCTTTTCCTGCTGTCATTTTCCTTGAGGACTCAGACAAAGGAATTTGATGTTTTTGTTTCCTTTAGTTTTTGCTTTTGCATTATTTTATTTTACTTAGGAACAGTGTTCTTAGGTGTGAAGATCTAGAATGGAAAACCTTGGATACTGAAGTGGCTATTGACTTTTGAACCTAAAGTATCCAAAGAAGGACGTGCAAGTCCCCAAAGCTGCAGTCTGCACAATTCCACTCAGGCGATGGCCTCATCACCAGCTCTAAAAGTGTCTTAAGGTTGTCTTCCTCTCAGCAGCTCTGAGATATTTTCCACCCAGATAAGCTGATCAGTTATAGCAACAACTACAGAGATCTTGAGTGACTTTTTTTTTTTTTTTACCACTATGATGTGAAATCAATCTGGAATAATTTAAGACATACAAGCTATATTAATGCATGCATGACTCATGTTGTCCCAAAGACAAATTTACTAAACTCCTCTAAGTTTAGCCAAGTGATGGCATATGCCAAATATAATTTAATATTTAGAATCATCGTTATAGTGGCTTCTCTGTTTTCAAGAGTATATTCTAATTTCCTGCCAATGAACTTCAACCACCAGATTTAATTTCCAGATACAAGTTGGCTCCCCTAACTGCTGAAGCGTAGAAGCTTCTCTTTCACATAATTTAGTAAAAGAAATATTTATTGAATACCTAAACTCATGGATGTGCTTCCCGTGTGGTGCTGGTGGTAAAGAATCTAACTGCCAATGCAGAAGACACAGGAGACTCAGGTTTGATCCCTGGATCCAGAAGACCTTCTGGATGAGAAAATGGCTACCCACTCCAGTATTCTTGCCTAGGAAATACCATGGACATAGGAGCCTGGCAGGCTACAGTCCATGGGTTGCAAAGAGTCGGGCACGACTGAGCATACATGCATAAACCAATGGATAAGCAGAGACATCTAAATGGTAAAACTCTCCAAGAACATGCTTTGGTGTTACAGTTGCCCATCTATAGGAATTTATTTCAATCCAAACATTTAAAACTATCTACTGAGAGTTAGCAGAGAAGGCAATGGCACCCCACTCCAGTACTCTTGCCTGGAAAATCCTATGGACAGAGGAGCCTGGTGGGCTGCAGTCCACTGGGTCGCTAAGAGTCGGACACGACTGAGCGACTTCACTTTCCCCTTTCACTTTCATGCTCTGGAGAAGGAAATGGCAACCCGCTCCAGTGTTCTTGCCTAGAGAATCCCAGGGACGGGGGAGCCTGGTGGGCTGCTGTCTCTGGGGTTGCGCAGAGTCGGACATGACTGAAGTGACTTAGCAGCAGCAGCAACTGAGAATTAGACTCCTAACCAAGACTTGTCAAGGGGCAGATGTTTCTGCCAAGTTCAAACTGTCCAGATCCCTAGAAGGAAGTACAGCTTTGTCTATGTCACAGACATCCCCTCTAAATTCCTAAGCAGCCTCAGAACTGTCAGTGCCGCCTGGGGCTGTGTGTCTGCCCAGAGAGGCTTTGGCAGAACCATGAGGCAGCTGCGGATGCAGGCGTGGCGCAGGTGTTTGGGCTGCGGGCTGCGGGCTGTGGGAGAAACTTACCGAGTCCCTCCCCTGCTTCCCAGCTGACATGTGGTCCTTGCAAAGATGGGCTCTTGAGTAGCTGGAGATCAAATCAGTCTGGAGAGGAAGCAGGAGGAATAGCAACAAAAGAAACTCAACCTCCATAAAGGCGATTAAGGAAACGTCACTTAAATAAGAGAATAATTGAACATACTAAACAGGTCATTGCTGGATGTGGGAGGGGACCATCAGGCAACCCTGGGATGCTTTCAGAACAGGAGCCTGAGTTAAGCAGAACTAGTGAGTGAAACTGGAGGCAGCCATGGCCGCAGAGAATTTCAGTACTTAAGGAAAGTCTTCACTTTTCATCTTTGGAGAGTTCACAAAGGAGGCCCTGGGGGGGTAAACAAGGAGTGTGACATTCCTGGGAAGGGTTTCACCTGCAGACTGTGGCAAAGGGGCAGAGAAAGGCAGATTAAGGAAGCTGGAGATATCAAATGTATTTATGCTTTGTGAGGCGAGTGTTAGTCCCTAAGTCATGTCTGACTCTCTGTGACCCCACAGACTGAAGCCTGCTGGGCTCCTCTGTCCATGGAGTTCTCCAGGGCAGAATACTGGAATGGGGAGCCATTGCCTTCTCCAGGGGGATCTTTCCAACCCAAGGATTGATCCCAGGTCTCCTGCACTGCAGACAGATTCTTTACCACCTGAGCTAGCAGGGAAACAGAGCACTGAATTTAAGAGATATGAGAGAGATTAAGATTAAGAGGGGAAACTGAGGGTGCCAAGTGATTTTTATCCTGTAAATAAATACAAAGTGAAAGACTTATACTATTTCTAAGTGTCAAAAATCCTTGAAGGTATTTATTTGTTCTTAGTAGTTATTTTGAACATTCTAAGAAATTTAAAAAATCAATTAAAAAATATCCAGTGAGCACACATTCTCTCAGTCTGCTTTTAGAGTCCCCCTCTGAACACAAATCTGATATTTGAATTTTTAACTCCCTGCTAAGCTGTGGATTTAAGGTCATGTGTTCCTCTAGCAAAAATGTGTCCATTTCCTGGACTAAATCTCATCCTTGGCAATGGTTCCCTGAACCCTGTGGTGATGCTGTGGGGTGTGGGATGTCTGTTTGTGTGACAGCCTCCTACACCTGGGACAGTTCGGGGGGTGCCTGCCTGGGAACAATGAGCAGGGGGCAGACAGAAACTCACCCGGGTTCTGGAGCATCCTCCCCAGGGGTGCTTATCTGCAGACCATTCCCACCTGAAAATGTCCCCCTGTCCTCTTTGGAGAAGGAAATGCTGCCACAATCCATTAGTCACAGAAACATTCCCTGGGAATTAGTGTGTTTAGTACATCAACTGGTGATTCATGAAAAAAAAGAAGAAGAAGAAAATATCCCTTGATCCCCTTATATTGCTTCCTAGGAAATTATCCTACGGATGTGCTCACACACATGCTCAAAAGAATATGTTCAGGATGTTTATCGCAGTACTGTTAGTACTCGCCAGAGAATGAAAAGCAAAATTGACCATCAGCAAGAGACTTAATTGAATTATAGTACCTCTGTCTTGTGGAGTATTACGAAGCCATTAAATAAGCAGACAGGAACTCTACAACTGCTGCTAACAGAATGATCTGTTCAAAAAAAGGCAGTTCTTGAAAAAGTGTGCAAATTGTGTGTGTGCATGTTTAGTCACTCAGGCGTGTCTGACTCTGTGATCCCACGGACTGTAGCCCACCAGGCTCCTCTGTCCATGGGATTTTCCAGGTAAGCATACTGGAGTGGATTGCCATGCCCTCCTCCAGGGGACCTTCCCGACTCAGCGATGAAATCCGTATCTCTTGCATCTCCTGCATTGGCAGTTGGGTTCTTTACCAGCTGAGCCACTGGGGAAGGTTGCTGCTGCTGCTGCTAAGTCGTGGCTGACTCTGTGCGACCCCGTAGACAGCAGCCCACCAGGCTCCCCCGTCCCTGGGATTCTCCAGGCAAGAACACTGGAGTGGGTTGCCAGTTATTCATATATAAATACAGTTGGCTCTTTATATCCTCAGGTTCTGCATATATGGATCCAATCAGTCACAGATAAAAAACATTCAGAAAAAAATTTCCAGAAAGTTCCAAAAAGTCAAACATACATATGCTGCACGCAGACACCTATTTACATACAATTTACATTGTATTTACATAACATTTACATTGAGTCAAGTATTATAAATAATCTAGAGATGATTCAAAATCTATGAGAGTATGTGTGCAGATTATATGCAAATACTCTTCCATTTTATATAAGGGTCTGGAGCACTTACAGATTTTAGTATCTGCAGGAGTTCTGGAATCAGTTCCCTATGGGTACCAGGGGATGATTGTATATGGACATTTTCTCAAAAGACCCAACACGAGTTCACTTTTTTGGCCTCTGAAAACGAGGTCAGGAAGTGAGAGTGTGAATTCACATTTTATAGCCTTTTGTAATTTGAGTTTTTTAACATGTGCATAGGGAAAGAAAAAGAAAAAGAAAAGACTTCCCTTGTGGCTCAGTGGTAAAGGATCCACTTGCAATGTAGGAGGGGCACGTTGGATTCCTAGGTTGGGAAGATCCCCTGGAGAAGGAAATGGCAACCTGTTTCAGTATTTTTGCTGAGAAAATCCCATGGACAGAGAAACCTGGCAGACTACAGTCCAGGGAGTCGCCAAGAGCTGGACATGACTGAGCACGCAGATTGAAAAATACTGTAAATGCACAATAGTAAAGCTGGCCTTCGGGGTAGAAAGCATAGCTGAGACTGCTCTTGTGAGTCAGGAACACAGAGCAAATGAAAGATCTTGGCTGTGGTCTCTATACTGGGACTGTGGTACTTTCAAGTCATTCCCTAGGGCTGATCCTCTGTAATTTACTGACTCTCTGAGCTTATGTTTCCTCATCTACAATATGCATATGGTTAAAAATGTCTATTACATTTGGACTCTGAAAATAAGTCAAGCTACTAATTATTTAAAAAGAATAATAATGTAAGAAATTCTATTATTTCACGTAGTTTTCCAGTGGAGTTATAAAGACATAAATAAATTTTCTAAACTTTAGCTTCCTTATTTCAGAAACAAGGATTTTAATGGAATCTAGCTCATAATGTTGTCATGAGGATTATACAGAGTAATGCATACAAAATATCTCACAGCTTTGGGCACATATCGAATTGCTAAATAAATATTAATGACAATTATCATTGTCAAAAATAGGGAACCTACTGCTGTGGATTAGAGTTTTTGGTTGTGGTTCAGTGGCTAAGCCGTGTCCAACTCTGTGACCCCACGGACTGCAGCACATCAGGCTACTCTGTCCTTCACCATCTCCCAGAGTTTGCTCAAACTCAAGTCCATTGAGTCGTTGATGCCACCTAACCATCTCATCCTCTGCCACCCCTTCTCCATTTCCCTTCAATCTTTCCCAGCATCAGGGTCTTTTCCAATTAGAGTTTAACCAAAACATAAATATACAGATGCACTAACATGGAAGGTTTATCTCAGCCAGTCAGAATTGGCTGTTGTTGGGCTTCTAAAATGGAGAAGGCGATGGCACTCCACTCCAGGACTCTTGCCTGGAGAATCCCAGGGACGGAGGAGGCTGGTGGGCTGCAGTCCATGGGGTCACTAAGAGTTGGACACGACTGAGCGACTTCACTTTCACTTTTCACTTTCATGCACTGGAGAAGGAAATGGCAACCCATTCCGGTGTTCTTGCCTGGAGAATCCCAGGGACGGGGGAGCCTGGTGGACTGTCGTCTATGGGGTCACACAGAGTCGGACACGACTGAAGTGACTTAGCAGCAGGGCTTCTTAAAAAAACCAGAGCCCCTCTCTTCCACACTGTGTCATCAACGGACTCTTTCTGCAAACACAAAGTGTCTCATGATTCTTTGGCAAATTCCTCTCCCTCTGCTTTTCTCTGATGGGAAATCAGGTCAAGGAAAGCACCTGCTAGCACCTCCTATAATTCATTCACATTGTCCCGAAGAAGACTATAGGCTTTTCCATCTTGGTGTATGTCTTAACTTGGCTTTCTCTGAAAGCAAGCCCTGAAGAATGCAGTGGTGTCAGTCAGAAGAGGAAGAAATGCCAATAACTGTGCCCTAATGAGTGTTACCATGTGAGTGAGTGAGTTACCTTGGTAGGCACCTTGGTAGGCCTTAATGAGTGAGTTACCGTGGTAGGCACCTGGGCATCAGCCCCACTGGGCATGCTCTGAGAAGGCACGGGAGGGGCTCCAGAATCAACCCATCAGGGGCTGTGGAGACTGGATCGTTTACCCACCAGCTTTTTTCCCATGAGTGGATTTGTCCTTTAAGTGCAAACCACCCTGCCCTTCTGGGTTGCAACTGTGCACGGCTCCCTCTGTGCTTGGGAAGGTCCTCAGAAGAGGAGAGAGTGGCCAGCCTGGCACTGAGAAGCTGTCCACACGCTGGCACTGCCCACGGGAGCAGGTGACCTGGGATGAGCTCAGAGGATGCTGATGGAGAAGAGCGTCTGCTGCAGCGGGTGCCTCTTGCCTCCAAGAACTGTGCTCCTCTGGCTTGGTGAGAGTTTGTCTCTGTTTCACGTTTCTCTTTTTCTCTTCCCATTTTCCCCTTCTCTCACCATCACGAAGAAAATAAGTATAATTTCTATATTCATTTAAACTTTTTCACTGATCACATTATACATATATTACGTTATCTTGGACAGAGTTCCGTAGAGAGCAACCTTGTTTTCCGTCCTTCTTCTTCCAGTGCCTCAAGAGCACTTCTATACTTGCTGATTTTAGCTGGCACATATTAGGTAGAACCCACTATTTCCTTAGTATTTAAGGAACTTCCTTCTAGAGCATGAAATGTATATTCTTGCCTGTGCTATGCTGAGACCGCATCTAACCACCAGACTGACATCCAGAAAGGA
Organism: Oreotragus oreotragus; assembly: GCA_006410675.1. Lineage (NCBI taxonomy): Eukaryota > Metazoa > Chordata > Mammalia > Artiodactyla > Bovidae > Oreotragus > Oreotragus oreotragus. Next base: position 122,532 of record SJYX01017052.1, read on the forward strand.
TGAGAAGGCGAGGGCAGATCTGGAAGAGGACAAGCTTAATCCTGCAAGTCACCTGCTTCAAAAGAAGCCTCTAAGCAAGGAAATTCTGCTCTCCTTCATCAAAGGAAAGGCAGTGATCATGCCAGCCCAGAGGACTTGGGAAAACCCAGGTTTTAAGAAGTTTCAACCATTTTTATATCCATTAATGATTTCTAACTTTGGCATAGAAAGCCTGTCTATGCCAAAGGTAGGCATTTTGTCTCTTTGCAACGCTTACCTCCTGATCTTGATTTTTAGCATAGCAGGGGCAATTCTTGAGAGTCCCCTGGACTGCAAGGAGATCCAACCAGTCCTTCCTACAGGAAATCAGTCTTGAATATTCATTGGAAGGACTGTTGCTGAAGCTGAAGTTCCAATACTTTGACCACCTGATGAGAAGAGCTGACTCATTAGAAAAGACCCTGATGCTGGGAAAGACTGAAGGCAGGAGGAGAAGGGGACAACAGAAGATGAGATGGTTGGATGGCATCACCACCTCGATGGACATGAGTTTGAGCAAGCTCAGGGAGTTGGTGATGGACAGGGAAACCTGGCGTGTTGCAGTCCATGGGGTCACAAAGAGTTGGACAAGACTGAGTGACTGAACTGAGGAGCAGCAGATGCAGAAAATTAAAATGTCCTTCAGAGCTGCTGTAAAGGAATGCTGGATTTTCCAGCATAGCATGAATTGACAACTAAGGGCTCTGAGCCTATAATTATTACTAAAATTCCCAAAGCAGTTAATCAAGCCCGAACCACCCCATAGTTCTTACAATGACGACTGTTCTCCTGGTGCCAGCAGTGAAGTACCTGCCTGCCTGTGTAGGAGACAGAAGATAATTGGGTTCAGCTCCTGGGTCAAGAAGATCCTTTGCAGGAGGGCATGGCAGCCTACTCCAGGATTCTTGCCTGGAGAGGCACACGGACAGATGAGCCTCGATTGCTGCTGTCCACGGAGGGAGAAGGGGCAGGTAGCAAAGAGTCGGACACGACTGAAGCAACTTAGCCTGCATGCATGCACTGTTCTCATATGTTCCAAGTATCATTGCTGCTGCACATCCAGGTATTTCCCCTTCTTCCTGCATGTTGTCCCAATTAACTATAGACAGATACCTGAGTAGTTCTGATGCATATTGTGAAACAGATGCCCTCTTCATACCAGCAGTGTGGTTATCTGCAAACATCACAGAGTAGAGGGAATGAGGCATCCAACCCCCAAATCAGAACCTGGAGGTTTATTGTCTACATTTATTCCTGTGTGGCTACTTTCACAGAAGCAAGTAGCCTGTGTAAACTGGATTCACTAAAAGAGAAGCCAGAGACAAATGTTATTTTATTCTGGAATGAAAACCCAGGGAAAGGGAGTGAAGGATAAGATAGTAAAATAGGGAAGGAAGGAAAACCAATAATAGGCATTACCCCTGATGCATGCATGCTCACACATGTCTGACCCTTTGTGACCCCACGAACTGCAGCCTACAGGGCTCCTCTGTAGATGGAATTCTCCAGGTAAGAATACTGGAATGGAATACTGGAATCCCTTTCTCGAGGGGATCTTCCCCTCCCAGGGTAAGGATAAGATAGTAAAACAGGGAAGGAAGGAAAACCAATAATAGGCGTTACCCCTGATGCATGCATGCTCACACATGTCTGACCCTTTGTGACCCCACGAACTGCAGCCTACAGGGCTCCTCTGTAGATGGAATTCTCCAGGTAAGAATACTGGAATGGAATACTGGAATCCCTTTCTCGAGGGGATCTTCCCCTCCCAGGGATCGAACCCACATCTCTTGCATCTTCTCCTTTGGCAGGTGGGTTGTTTACCAGCTGATCCACTGGAGAAGCCCTCCATGAAACTGATTATTTAAAATTCTATGGGACCATCTTCTGAGAAGCTGAGTAAGCTACAAGTCAGGACAATCAGCCCCAGAAAGAAAAGGAGGAAAAATGGATCTATAGGCTTCCAGCTTCCTTTGGATAAAAATGCCCCCCATAGAACCTTAAATTCCCACATTCTCAGGTTCCATAAGGAAGGGCAGCAAACTGGATACCTCACATGGTATCTCATGTTTTAGGTCCAGTTAGATGACCAACCTATTTGATGTTCTTGAAAATGAGGGGTTTCCCAAAGTCCCAGAATGAGACTTTCAGTGCTGAAAGGAAGCAAGCCCCAGGTACATCAGGACCAGGCAGTCAGCCTATTAAAGGAGGAGGGGAGAGGTAATTAATCAGAGATGCTGTCAAGGTAATCAGCGATCTAGTCACCTCAGTAGCAGCTAGAACAAAGACTGGTGGGGCTAGGAAGATATAAAGTGACACATAAAAGATGTCTGAAATGGTATTTTAACATCTCCCAGGAAACTGATTCAGTCATTGAATAAAATGATCTTATTGTAACACATCTGTCTTGTTTTATTAAAAATCTACTTTTCTTCTTTTATTCCCCCTAGGACAATCGGATTCATAATCCACAGTATATTAATAATTCCTTTATGCCTTTCCTCAATCAGCATAAACTTTTTTGTGCTTTTGCATAATTTATGGTAAATCAGATTACGATAGGAATGTTTAAAGCTTATTTTCCATGGCAATCAGAGGACAACATTACAGTCAATTATATCATCCTGATTAAACATTGTAAAGGTTGTTGTTTTTTGTTTTTTCTTTTTTTCCCCAAGTAAAAAGAGTGAAACGTCTGAGCAGATTCAAGCAGGGAAAACTTGAGAAGACCGTGCCAGGGCAACATTGCATAGCAGAGTGAATGGCGCCCAGATCCTGCCTTTGCAGGACTGCGGTTCAAATTACAGCTTGTTTTATGTGCTTGTAAATGAAATCGTTTGAGGGTCTCATGACACAGATCATATATGATTTGCAATGTTTGGCACAATTTTTCCTCCGTTCTGGAAATACCTTACAAATGAGCTAGGATCTCAAGAGTGAATTCTAGCTTTCCTGGACAGGAAGTCAGTGGCCTCAAATTTACAGAGGTGAGGAAGCACTGAGGAAGTGGCAACCAAGACTCATTTACCCTAAGGGACAGCAGTGAATACCTCTCAGCTTAATTAGTATTCTGGATACTTTTCTTTTTCTTTCTCTTTTATTTGGCAGATTTTAGTTGTTTAAGAAATTAGGCAGAATTGGGGTTAGGCATGCAATTAAGGAAAACGCAGTATTGTAGACATATGATGTTATTTTACTTGTCCGCTTTCCAGACCTTGTACATGCACTGCTCAAAATCAGGATCAGCTTTAGGTATTTTTTTTTTAAAAAGTGAAATATTAATTAACATTTAAAATCCATGTTGCTTCCTTCAACTCTTAGGCATTCTTTCTAAGATCAGCAACAAAAATTTGTAACAATAGTAGTAGACACTTCTCCAAGGATGGAAGCAGCTTCTGGGTTGTATAAACAGTACAAGACTTGGCGTATACTGTGCGGTGAGTTGACACATGTATCTCTGCAGCTGTGCCAAGTGTCAGGCTCTACTGTCTGTGAGTTGTGTTTGCCAGACAGGTTTTAAATTGTAGTTCTTTCTGGAAAAGTTTACATCATTTCTCAGAGTTTTTTTGTGAAAGGATTGAAAAATCAGGATAGCCATGTCTTTTAATAGGGGAGAGGGAGAGGGAGGGATGATTTGGGAGAATAGCATTGAAATATGTATACTATCATGTAAGAAATGAATTGCCAGTCTATGTTCAATGCAGGATGCAGGATGCTTGGGGCTGGTGTATGGGGATGATCTGGAGGGAAGATGTGGGGTGGGAGGTGGGAGGGGTATTATACAGAGTGAAGTAAGCCAGAAAGAAAAACACCAATACAGTATACTAACACATATATATGGAATTTAGAAAGATGGTAATGAGGACCCTGTATGCAAGACAGCAAAAGAGATACAGATGTGTAGAGCGGACTTATGGACTCTGAGGGAGAAGGAGAGGGAGAGGGAGAGGGGGGGATGATTTGGGAGAATAGCATTGAAATATGTATACTATCATGTAAGAAATGAATTGCCAGTCTATGTTCAATGCAGGATGCAGGATGCTTGGGGCTGGTGTATGGGGATGATCTGGAGGGAAGATGTGGGGTGGGAGGTGGGAGGGGGGTTCCTGTTTGGGAGTTCGTGTAAAAAAATAAATAAATACAAAAAAAAAAAAAGAACTAAAACAAAACAAAGTTAATAGTGTGAAATAAAATGTATTCTCTGCCAAATCAAAAAAAAAATCATAGGATAAACATATTTCTAAATGGCAGAATTAATATATATACATATATATTATTTTGGTGAATCTTGTATGAAAAGGAAGGAAAGCATATATATCTTACCAGATTGTTATACACTATGGAAAGAAAGAGCATGCATCTCTAATAACAGTGGAACACACTATATATAAATACAAGGCTGACATGATCGGTAATACTTGGGAATTCAAAAATGCATAGCCATCTGCTGAATGACTTATCTGGAGTTCAATTTGGTAAAAATGTCTGCTTCTTATGCATACCCAAAGTCCCCACTAAGAACTGAGACCAGAGAATTACTGTGGTTTCACTACAAAGTTCCAGTGGGTTTCATAGAAACATTTCTAGATTACACTGGAAATTGTTATAAAGATTTCCTTATGCCTCTGTCTTCCACTCAGCTGAAAAGAATCTCCTTTCTTTCTGATCTTCAATCATTGCTGAAGTGTTACTTATCTGTCCCTGTAATGGCTCCTGGATGCCATGTCCTGCAACCTTGTGCTGTGACCTCAGCATGACAGCTGTTCCAATGGTCTTGGCTGAGGCTGTTGCATTTACTCACCCAAAGCAGCAGAATGTTGGCTCCGTGCACTTACTGTATGCCCTGCTGCCCCTGGCTGTCAGTCTCCTGACAGGTTGCTCTGTCAATTTTCCCAGGTAAAGGTCCTAAGGGAGGCTTTTCCACATAGATGGACTGCACGATGTCACCAAAATCTCCTTAGCATGAGAGCAAACATTATTGCCCTGAACCTTGAAAGTTCATGCTTATGAACCCCAAGTGGATCTACAAATAGCTAGAGTGAGAATAGTGAGAATAATTATATCCATGCAATTCTAGGTGAATTATGAACACAAAGTACAGGTTAGGGACCCCTTGACAATTAGTCTAAGATTCAGATAGTTACTAAATAAGAAAATAAAGTATTCTTAGAATACTATTTGAGTCATTTTTAGAGGCTCAAAAAACACATAGCTTTAAACAAGGGAAATTTTAAAACATCATAAAATTCTGGCATTGAATGATTTAAAATAAACTCCTTTATTTTGCAGATAAGGAAACTATAACTCAAGGATTTTCCCCAGGTCACCATGGCTTTCAACTAGAAGCCATACTTCCCCATACTTCTATAATACATATCTTGAAAGACAGGCTCCAAAGTAGGATTTCAGTATCTAAGTACTAAAAGCAAATTTTATTTCTCACTTTTAATCTTTATTTCTGATGTCCACTTAATAGAAACCTTCCTCTCTTTCCTATCTTCACAGTCTTACCTGGTTTTCATAAAAAAGTACCTTCCTCTCCGATTAAAAAAACAAATAAAATAAATTTTTTTTAAAAAAAGTACCTTCCAATCCAATGGTGGGGTTATTTGACACCTTAAGGGATTTGGAGACCTTCAGGATAAGTTCCTACATACCAAACCATATAAAACATGACTATAAATATCCATGGCTATAAAAACCAGACTACTTGCCCACGGCCTAAGAAGAATCAGACCAGGAAAAAAAAATTAGGCGGAAGACCCATCTAGTTACGTCCCTCTATATCCAATGTGTGTGTGTCTGTGTGTGTCTGTGTATGTGTGAGTGATATGGTGAGAATGATAACTCTTTTCAGCCATCAGTATTATACCTGTAATTTCTCACCTGAACAACCTGACAGTTGTTAAAGGAGACAAAGAATTCATAAACTCAGACTGCGGTCCCAAAGACCTGGGTTCAAATCCTTGTTCTGACACTTCACTTTTGTGTGCTTTGGGGAAGGCTCTTAATTCCTTCAAACTTGGGTTTCTTCCTTTGTGACAGGGCAGTAATCATGTCTCCCGCTCAGGGATCATGGTAAGGTTGAAATTACATAGCACAAGCAAAGGGTCTGTATTCACAGAGGCCCAATTAGTGTAATTTTCATGTGTTTTTATAAAGTAAGACTACATTAATAAATAGGAGGGAAAATGCAAACAGTACAGAGAAAACCATATTGTTGTTTTTGTTTCTTTGCAGACCAGTGATGTTTAAAAACCCTTTCCAAGAATACTATAAATTCTCCCCAAACTCCAAGTGGAATTCTTCCTAATGTCATTTGAAAGTTCACCGGGTTTAAGAAACTCTATCTGGGGATGCCATATCTGATAGAAGCGCTGGGCAAAATATTTGGACTGGTTCATTTTTGATCCCCTGAGATTTATTCTTTTCCCCTCCTCCTCCCTTCTCTCTCATTCTGTTTTTCTTCTTCCTGGCACTGCCCCTAATAACTTCTTGGGCAAAAGGAGTGTTTTTGGTTTTTTTTTTCCTTTGTAATAGTTTGTGCCCTTCTTCAACAAGTCTGGTAAGAACTAAAGGGGATGAGGCATAAATGGATGAGAGAACGTCATCTACGTACCCCCACTCCTCTCAGCCCCAAAGAATGCTCTTCAGTAACCTCTGTTGTGATCCTCCTTTCCTTTCTGATTCAGCTTTTTCATCTGTTCAGGGCAAGAGTGAAAGGTCACTGGGCGGAGCCACGCCAATTGCACTAGGAAATCTCCCAGTAATGCAAGGACATCAGGGAAAAAACCAAGAAAGAAAAAATAGAAGCACAGAGGAGAAACTGCTGCCAAAAATTGTTACTGAATCCTTTTGGATTTATTTAGAGCATACTGCTCTGCATATAAATATGAAATCAAACAAATCTCTAAGCCAGTCTATTTAGACCAATTTGATATTTCAATGGAAACTAAAGCTATGCCTTTGTGATGCCAAAATATCTGGATTAATAGTGAAAAACTATGTCATTAAAGAAATATCTGTTAAGCCTATTACCCAAAACAAGCCCTGTGCTTGGGTACTGATGAGAGGATAAGAGAAGTAGAATAGAGTGCTTCTTTTTAAGGAATTTACAGTTATGGCAATAATAATAATAATAACATCCTGGCTATCAGCATGCCACCACATACATGCTGATCATTCTCTTATCATTTTGTCTCCTATATTTTTCCTTATAGTCTTTATCAACTATATCTCTATCCATATGTCCTTCCATCTGTCCTTTCATCCGTCCATCCATTTATAGCTCTCTCCCTCTCTCTCCTTTTATCTACCTATTAAGAGATTATTTTCTTTGTCAAGTAAGCTCACGTAAATTTCTTGAGAAAGGGAGCTTGCTTTAGTTTACTGCTATTAACTCTGGTCCAAGAATGTAGCCCTGACACATAACTGACACTAAATAAATATTTCTGAATGAACTAATGATACAGAACTAATGAGATATTCACAAGAGAAGATAAGAAAATCTTAATAGAGAAAAGACATCTTCATGGAGAAAAGACATCTCCAGCTAAACATACAGATACAATTTGGATGGCTAAGAGGATGGACACAGCATGCCGCCCTTATACGCCAGGGCTGGAATAGCACAGCATAGACAGTGCGAAAGAAGTATTTCCAACCTCTCAATGTGAATGTACAGGACACCAATGTCTGGCTGCCTGGATTTAGGTAAAGTATTAGAACTGTTTCTTTAATTCACAGATGTTAATATCATTCAAATATGGTTTCTAAGTATGCGTCCTACCTTTTTAGAAGCTTGCAACCCAGGATCTTCATTTAAGGAATGAATCCTCTTCATTTATCCAAATAATTGAAACTCAAACTTCAGGGAATTTGGAGAATGAGTAGCTACTACTGATGCCTAGCTAGTCTCTGATTTCCTTTCAGATCTATTTGTCCTCCCTGCTTTATAGCCTCTTGTAATGTAACACAATACACACTCCTTTCCACTGAAACCTATCTAATGCATGGTTGTACGTGACAACATGATCAACCTGTGAAGACATGTTGCTAAATAAAATAAACTGGTAATGGAAGGACAAAATGCTGCATGAGTTCACTTTTACATGAAATGTAAAACAGCCTCATAGAATGAGACTAAAATGCTGGTTGCCAGGGACTGAAAGGAAGAGAAAGTGGGAAGTTTCTAATCAAAAGGTAAAAAGTCTCAATTATGAAGATAAATAAGTTCTAGGGATTTTCTAGACAACATTAGCCTTATAATTAACAATACTGTACACTTAAAATTTTCTTACAATGGTAGATTTCATGTTATGATCTTTGTTCTTACCACAATAAAATAACATTAAATAAAAATAAAGATAATTTAGTAAACAAACCTTGTGACTAGAAACCCTGTCTTCTGTTTGTTCTACAGGTCACAAAGTCCCCCCACACAAGGCCACACACTTATTCTTTGGTGATAACCCAAGATCCTAGGCACAAGATCCACAGAAGCTATATAAGAGAGTTAATTTTGAAGAAACTGATTATTGAGAAAGAAACCTATGAGTTTACTTATACAACTTTCGTAGTTGCTGAAAGTTACTCAAAACTTTCATAGTTGTGAAAGAGTACAAAACTAGAATCTAAGAATCATCATCATTTCTTATTTAAGCAAGAAGTATCAAAAATAAAATAGTTACATTCCACCTTGAAACATGTTGGCCACTATTATATGCATGTAATGTGTCTAGCTATATACACCTGTTATTAAAAGCAGTTAGATGTAGGTATAGTTTGAGCTACGTTAAAGGGACCAAATACATAAATGGGTGACCTGGGTTAACAGTGGACTCCTGATAGAAACAAAGAAGTTCAATATTCCTGACCTTGGACCCTTTGTTAAAGCACATTACAGGATAAGCACAACTCCCCAGTTATTTTGCAACTTAAACAGTTTGGTATTAATTCTTCTGTTGAGACAGTCATTTTTATGTAAATAAATATTTGCTTGGCAGTACAAATTATCATCCTGGTGAAAAATATGGTGGCATTCCATCATTTCTCTTTTATGGGCTTCTTTTTTCCCTGCTGTCTCTTAATTCAAAGGTTCATTTTTGTCCTAAAGTCTTCTCATGCCCTCGTTTTCCTAGTGGCTCTAGGTTCAATTTGCCAATGTACAATTAGGCAAAATGCAATTTTCTAAATGTCTCATTCTATGAAAGCAATCCCCTGAAAAAGATAGCTTTTTTGCAAATTGCTTTTTGGTAATATAGTTCATGGTTCTCCCTGGATGAGTAACCTTATCCACTCACAAGGACTGAACTACAACTCTATACTCATGTCTCCCCCATGCACTTAAATATTCAACTTGTTCCCTAGACACATTAAAATTTATATGTCTAAAGGGCTTCTTCTCATTATTCTTAGTTCTAAGTTGTCCTTCTGTTTTTTCAGACCTCAGCAAAAGTACCACTTGTCACTAACTTTCCCAAATCAGGAACCTGAGTCATTATAGTCATTCATCCACTCCTCACCCTTCACATGCAATTAATTGCCTAATCCTGCTGATTTTAACCCCCTAATTAAATAGGAGAAGACAATCATCAGATCTCTGTTCCCCATAGATGCCTAAGTACCTCTCAACCAATCACCTTCTCTTCATTATTGTTATCTAATGATAAAGGTTCAGCCTGTCCTGTCTCTCTCTAGGCCACTCCAGGACTATGACAGATCATAATTAGATGCCTAGAGATTAAAATTAGATTTCCCTTTACATCCTTCCTCTACTTTGCTACCAGAATGAGCTATATTCCAATATTTTAAATTATTTTCAGGCTCCCTATTGTCTATAGCAATGGTACCAAAAGTATATTCCATGAAACACAAATCTTGCAAGATGAAACACAAAATTACAAGATGATCTGTGTTCAAGTAAGTTTAGAAAATGCTGCATAGTATATCCTCATCTCCAGTATCATAAAGGCCACTGACATAATAAAGATCCTGAAAAGATGTGAAGAAACACATAGCATTTTATAACCCAGTATATCCCACAAGCGTTTGACTTGTGAGCTTTTTCCCCGAAGTAACGGTTACTTCGTTAAATAAAGTTAAGTAAATGGATTGACTCTGTCCACGACTTAAGTCTTACTTTTTGCTCTCTCCACCCTACAGTTCACATCCTGAGAATCCTGTATGACCTGCACTCCTCATGAGCACCATGCTCCTCCCCATGTGTCTCTGGCTGCCATTACCTAAAATGCTCTATTCTAAACCTATCAACCACTTCCACTTTCTGACTAACTCCTACTCATCTTTCAAAACACACCTCAAGTTTCATCTCCTCTAGGAAACATTTTTTGACCTGTCTAACCTATGTTTGGTTTTTCTCACAATGTCCCCCTACTCATCACAGCACTTACCAACTTTTAACTAAAACTAGCTTTTTCCCTATTTCTGCAATCTCCTCAGGGACCAAATCATTAGTACAGAGTAAATACTCAAAAACAAGTCACTGAACTGAAATAAACGAACCCATAATGAAAGTAATAGATGATAATATAAAGTTGTTAAGAATTTGTAAAATAATCACAGTCCCTCAATATTTCAAAAATATATTTGAAAAACCATTTTCTTTTAAAAATGTTTATAGTATACATCTTGTTTCTTTAAATAATGTCATTGTTTAGTAATGTTATTGATGATCTGCAATAAAATTTTCCTTCTCATCTACATTTGCTTTTTTCAATAATAAATGAGAGATATTTAATTTTTTTTGTTAAGAATGAGGAAGAAAAAGAAACTGCTTGAAAATATTCACCATGGCAAGTTTCTACTATGGAAATTAGCCAACACCACTTTGGATTTGAAATATAAACACTAACTAAAATCAGTGTAAAGATACTGAATCCATGTCTTTGCATGACCTTATTTGAACAACAGCTGTTCTTGATTTTATTTGCTTCAAACCTACCAAACCAGTTTGGGCCATGAAGCAGGTCTGAGCCAAGCCTCCTATATTTAGCTGTACATAAAAGATGACAGCTTTTCTTCTGGGTGAATTGACCTCATGCCATGTTTCTCCATAAACCTCAACTTCCTTGTATTCAAGATCTAGATTTCCAAGAGTGGGCAGAGATTATTGGCCAACTTTGACAACCTTATTATAACTTACTTATGAATACATGTGGTGCCCACAAGTGTAACATATAACAAACGTTTGGGCTGACTATTCACTAATGCTAACTGACTTACCTCATAGAAAAGAAGATATCTCTTTCATTTATTTCATTCACTCACCTGATAAATATATGCTGAGTACAAGTATATGGCAGGTGCTATGCTGTCACAATGAACATAGTACGATAATAACAGTCTATGTGACCCCATGGAGAGTATAGTGTGATAGTAACATCTCTGTGACTCCATGGGCAGTAGCCTGCCAGGCTCCTCTGTCCATGGGGATTCTTCAGGCAAGAATACTGGAGTGGGTTGCCATGCCTTCTTCCAGGGGATCTTTCCAACCCAGGTATCAAACCCAGGTCTTCCAGCATTGCAGGATGATTCTTTACCTTCTAAGCCACCAAGGAAGCCTGATAATAACAGTCATAATGCTATAAATCATAGCTGCATGATTTAAGTACATACAGTGAGAAAAGTGCTAGGCTAACTCATGTATATTATTGCATTTGACCTTTAAAACAAAACTGAGGTCGGTGCATTGCCATCCCTTTGATATATTAGGACACTGAGATTTTGAGACACTGGTACAGCATTGGAAATCACAGAGCTGGCAAACATCAGAGCCACATTAAATCCAGACAGGCTGTCTGCTGAGAAGTCCCTTTGCTTGGTTATCAGGCAAAACAACCTATCAGTGGTCACATATATTATCACTCTACCATCAAACTTTTCACAGACATGTTCCTTGCCTGACCATTAATGTGCTGCATCAAACAGAACTGACCAGGAACTATGTCAGGGGTTTTGAAGTGACAACAAAAGCAGAGGAAATAAAATTAAAATGTCTATTTTTTAATTAAACAACTTTGAAGCATAGGTACTGGCAAGTATTTGATGAATATTAACTGATTGTGGTTAATGATAAACTGTAGTTAATGTGGTTGTACTGTGTGACCTTTGAGGTACCTTCCAAATAGGAGATTCTATGATTAAAGAGGTGGCTTAATCTAGTTGTTTCTAGATTCCATCTTAAGACTGTCTCTTGAAAATCGTATTTAACTCAGGCTATTTTCAAAGAAATAACTTGGACTAAGCAAGACACTCAGTCATATTTATAACAAACTGAAGAGGTCATCTGCAAAGGAATGGCCAGTTAGGACATAGTTTGTCTCAGCTTGTATCCTCTGAGAAAATAGCTCAAGATAAAAATTAGAGCTAATCTATTGTATGGCATCATGGAAGGGTGGTCAGGAAGACAACCAGCTGCATAACAAATGACTTTTCTAGGTAGTAAACTATTCTAAAACTTCTATAGATCCAACATACTAGAATTTGTTTTATAGGAATTTGATCTGTGCAGTAAGTTATGGTAGATCTTGAATGCACAAAGAATGCAATTCTCCAACATTCATCTTGTAAATATCCTGCCCTACCCTACCCCTTGGCTCACTTAGCCATATATATCCTCCCCACAGGCCAAAAAATAAAATTGTTAGAACTATGTATTTCCTGACTAATTTATTATGATGGTCTTGGGGGTTATACAATATTCCCAGCCCAAGAGCCACTCACTGGCAAGGCAAAATAATCCCTTTTTCAATTAACAAGGAAAAAATATCAGACTAAATTTCAAGCTATTTGACCATTTTGACCTTGGTCTTAGACCTTCTTCACGTTTCCACAAGCTCAGAGGTGAACTCCAAATCCCACTGTGGAGTTAAGTTTTGTTTAAAATACTATTTAGTGGGGAAAAAAACCCTCAATTTTTCTACCTCTCCTGGAATTTAAATGTCAGTAAGGTAATAAACAGGTGCCAAGGTGATAGGTTGCTATAACATAACATGATCCAAAGTCCATTTATACACAGAAGTTCTGGGATTTGTGTCAAGAATTAAAATGTCATACACCAATTCCTATATCCTGAATGTATCTTTTACCCGTGGGAAGCAACATTTTCACAGGAATTTTTGGAGCTGGGTCAACCAGTGACCTGAAATTACATTTAAGTCCAGTGTCCCTATGTTCCTTAAAGAGGCATTTATAGAAAACCAAATAAAATGTCTTACATAAGCCAGTAAAAATTGTAGCAACAAAATGATCATACTATAATCACTGCCATTGAAAAAAAAAAAGTTTCTGTGAACAGGACTAGAGAGTACACCAACAATTTAGCTCCTGATGAAAATGTTACAACTTTAATCTGCCTTAAGGACTCAAATTCTAGTTACTAAAAGCACCACCCTGGGTAACAGATCTTGCTTCAAATCCTGCCTTCCTCACTCACGGGGTAATCTTGAATATTTAACAGAAGTCTCAGTTTCTGCAACTATACCCCATAGAATTATCACATAGTTTAAATGTGATAATGTAGTTAGAAGTTCTCACTATACTATTTTGGCTCACAGAAAGGACTCAGTAAATACTGGCTGCTAGTCTACCCATTCAACCAACAAGTATGGAAAGCCTACAGTTATCAGGGACTAAGCTAACGGGAACAAATAAAAAGATTCATGTCAATGTATGGCAAAACCAATACAGTATTGTAAACTATTAAAAAAAAAAAAAAAAAAACTTAACCAAAAGAGTGTTTTTAAGTTTTATTTTTTTTTAAAATGTTTGTGATCTTGGGTATTTTTCCATTGGCCTTATTTCCTCCAATGGCTTGTAAGCTACTCTATATGCCATACGTGCAATTTCTTTTGATTAGCTTTAGCATACAATAGTTACTTTCTGGTTGACTAATTTTTTTCTGCCACAGGCACATTCTGAAAGTTTATGAGGTATATACTCAACCAATAACATAGTTAAGGCTCAGTCAGACTTCCTTACACTTTGGATCACTGCTGAGATTGTATCATGGACATCTGTACATATTGACAGGATTAGAGGACCTTAATGAAAGCAAAATCTCTGAAAACTAAGTTGTCTTCCCAATGAGGTGCCTTCACCCCAGAAGAGACGTGTCTTTTTCAGAGCTGTTCAAGACATCAGGGATCAGGATCTCATCAGGATTTAGCTGCTGTCCAGTCTTCACTTACCAAATTTGCCACTGTGACTCTAAGCAAGCGCCAGAGTGTCATGTACTGCTTTGAAAGAGTGTGTGTCTGTATGTGTGCACTCGTGCACTCGTGCATGTGTGCTCTGTATGTGCTTTAAAAAAAAAAAAAAAAGAACTTAACCAAAAGAGTGTTTTTAAGTTTTATTTTTTTTTAAAATGTTTGTGATCTTGGGTATTTTTCCATTGGCCTTATTTCCTCCAATGGCTTGTAAGCTACTCTATATGCCATACGTGCAATTTCTTTTGATTAGCTTTAGCATACAATAGTTACTTTCTGGTTGACTAATTTTTTTCTGCCACAGGCACATTCTGAAAGTTTATGAGGTATATACTCAACCAATAACATAGTTAAGGCTCAGTCAGACTTCCTTACACTTTGGATCACTGCTGAGATTGTATCATGGACATCTGTACATATTGACAGGATTAGAGGACCTTAATGAAAGCAAAATCTCTGAAAACTAAGTTGTCTTCCCAATGAGGTGCCTTCACCCCAGAAGAGACGTGTCTTTTTCAGAGCTGTTCAAGACATCAGGGATCAGGATCTCATCAGGATTTAGCTGCTGTCCAGTCTTCACTTACCAAATTTGCCACTGTGACTCTAAGCAAGCGCCAGAGTGTCATGTACTGCTTTGAAAGAGTGTGTGTCTGTATGTGTGCACTCGTGCACTCGTGCATGTGTGCTCTGTATGTGCTTTGACACTTACCTGCAGAAATAGTCTATCTGCAAATGACAGAAGAAAGCCACAAAAAATTGTATGTAATGCTGAATTAAAATGTACAATATACATATATAGTTCAAATTAGTGGTTTAATATAATAAACCAATGATGCAATTGCATTGTCTTCTGAACTTGATATTTTAATATTCATATATATGTCTTATCCAAATAAAAAGCTCTGTAAATTTTAGTGTCTTTGGTCATTACTTTGGTCTTAAAAGAATTTTGACACTAATTTTATTATATTTTAAGCTATGAATCAATTTTCTTTTTTAACCCTGGATAAAACTTACCTTTATTTTTATTTTCACACCATGAGTACAATCCAGTACTGCCTTTGTAAAAATGACTTTAACTTTCTAAACTCAACATTAGGTTATGAACCAGGGTAAGACCTGAGGATTAGATCTGTTTCTAATACAATTCATCTTAAATTCTTTTTTGAAACAGAGTAGGGAAATGTTACTTTCCTAAGCTGGAATGGAAGTCCCGCGTTGTCACTGACTAATGACAGGAAACCAATTAAGTCACAATTTCTCTGGGTCTCAGCTTTCTCACTAATAAACTAAAAGAATCATACTAGATGAGTACTAAGGCCCACTGCAGTTTTTAAACTCCTTGATTCTTTGGCTCACTTTACAGTTAATGTTTAGATTATCTGATGAATGCAAAACAAACCATGTTTTTATTTAAAACTTAATCTAAGCATCTATAGGGCTTCACTGATGGCTCAGATGGTAAAGAATCCACCTGTAATGCAGGAGACCTGGGTTCAATCCCTGGGTCAGGAAGATCCCCTGGAGAAGTGAATGGNAGATTATCTGATGAATGCAAAACAAACCATGTTTTTATTTAAAACTTAATCTAAGCATCTATAGGGCTTCACTGATGGCTCAGATGGTAAAGAATCCACCTGTAATGCAGGAGACCTGGGTTCAATCCCTGGGTCAGGAAGATCCCCTGGAGAAGTGAATGGCAACTCACTCCAGTATTCTGGCCTGAAGAATTCCATGGACAGAGGAGCCTGGTGACCTATAGTTCATGGGGTTGGGAAGAGTCAGACATGACTGAGCAACTTATAAGCATACACACATAAGCATATATATATATATATATATATTTATTTATTTATTTATTTTAAAAACTTGTGTGAATGAAAATTTGAGTTGAGGGTTAGAAATTTTCCTTAAAAATACTTCTTACTATGTTTCAGTTCAGTCACTAAGTAGTGTCCAACTCTTTGAGACCCCATGAACTGCATGCAGCACGTCAGGCCTCCCTGTCCATCACTAACTCCTGGACTATGAACTAACTCCAAATAGCTACTTGAGAAACCTTTTCTTAAGGAACTACTTGGAAGAAATAATTGTGTAGTAGAGGAAGGATGACAATGAAAATTTTAAAATCAGAAAAATCTAGTTTCAAATTCAAGGTTCATGGTATCATCCTGGGTATATAATATAATCTCCTGGGCCTTCATTTTTTCACCTGTAAGGTTGGGGATAATATGTACCTCCTAAGGCTGCTGTAAAGATTAAATAAGACACATAAGGCATCTAGCACGACAACTGGTTCGTGATAAACACTTAAATATTATCTACTATCTATTTCTCTTTCTAAATTCTTTGCACTAAATTCTTTGCTCTAAACTTTCTTTCTAAATTCTAAGGACAAAAAATTCTTGTTTCAAAACAACAAGAGTTAATTTGATAGACTGTGAATCTCTTCAGTCTAGGAAGGCAGTATTTTATAGTGGTTACCAGTGTGTACTTTAGGGTATTATAGACTTGCATTCAAACTCAAGCTTTGTCATTTATAACCTTTAGGACCATAGGCAATTTATTTAAGTTCCCTGAGGTGCAGTTTTTCATCTGTAAATTAGTTATTGTAAGGCTTAGAAGAGAGAATGCAGTGAAGTATCCATATAATCATAACAACAACATTAATAAATGATAGCTATCTTTATTCGGCTTATGTCCTCTAAACTTGAAACAGTAACTAGAATAAAGAAAAAATCAATTAATATTTTTGAAGGAATAAATGGGCAAATAATTGTTCCTTGGTTGATGAACAACACCCAGATTCTCTGTGTGTCTTCTGGGAGCAAGGCAGGCCCTGGAATCCCACAGCTTCCTATGGAAGGCATGTCATTTTCAAAGACGTCTTTCTTGACATGAAAACAATGCCGTGTAAACCACTTGTGTTCTTTTTATGGAACCAGCTAGGGATTCTTCGAGTTTTTTGTTCTCAGTTAAAAAAAACTGTTCCATGACATTTTTCATGGAGGTACCCTTGTTGTCTGCAGTCAAGTATTTTTGGGGTGTGTGTGTGAATGGAGCGGTGGGTATGGCTAAAACTTTGGGAAATCTGAAATAAAGGTTAGATCTGTCCCACAGGGTAATCATCAATTGGTTGCATAAAACAGATTTAAAAATTGTTTGCTTATAAATATATTGAAAGTTAAGAAACACTGGCAGTTAATTAGATTTAAAAAGCAACAGTAACAAAATAACATTAGAGTATTTATACTTTGCAGGGTAGATATCCTAGAATTCAAAAGTACCAAGAGCTCTACTACTAGAACATTTAAAACTGTATCATCATTTTAGACTAACATTTAAAAAACAACAATAATGTGTGAGCTCCCTCTGCTGGATCTTTGTACTGTGAAAGCCAGAAAGAGGCTTTAGTACTTTATATTTACCTAATCAATTGGATTACTCACGGTGATGAGATTAACACAAAGAAGTGATGATGATCCATTTCAAAATTCACAATAAAACAATTTACCAAATAAACTGAAATTGGTTGGGGATACCTTTTTCTATAAGTTTTTTTTTTAAGGGATTTTATTTGGTCTTAAGTAGGAGGCAGCAGATTTGTTTGGTTTTATGTTTTAAAAAAGAGGCATTGATTTTCTTTGGAGAGGGGTCGCATGTGGTACATGGTACCTGTTGTCAGGGTAACCATGTCCTCTGTCTATACATGTCAAGGCCAGTTGCCTCATTTAGAGACAATCAGACTATCAGGTCAAAGGAAACACAAAATGCAAATTATGACATTCAGGCTGTTTCAGATGAACTACAATGTGATTTATCCTGCAACTCAACTCAGAAAAGTTTTCATTTTAATAATGTATTTCTTTAAATGTTACAAATATTACTGTCTTCTTAGAACAATTATGTTCCGGTGAATACGTAGGCACGTCATGTCTTTGCACTGGGGGCTTTCTATATTTATTGAACTTGGAAAGGAGATGGAGGACGAAATGTTCTTTAATAAAATTAGAACTTTTCTCTTCCAAGAGTTATAAAACATTTATCCAGAACTCTATAAAAATATTATCCCACTTAGCTATGGACCAGTTCTGAATAAGGTTCTCTTCTTTTTTAGCGCTCAATGATCCTGAATTTAGATGCTGTGTTTAAAAATTACTTGCTGAAGGAAGACTATAATTAATATAAGGAATACTGAATTCTGCTTTGAGAATGGCAAGTTATTGGCTGGCATTCTGTGTTAATATGAAGAGCAGAAATAGAATTTCTTGCAGAAGACTGGATTTTGATCTGTTCCTTAGTTCAGTGTAGATTTTTACAGTGAGATGCACAAAATATAAATATAAAAGTGAGTGCTCATGTAATGATTAAAAGGAAAAATTTGTTTTACTGTTTCATGAACTTTACATTCTTATTGTTTATATTTTATTATAAATTTCTGAATTCATTAATTTTTTAAACCACACATTATAGGTATTGATAGTAGCCTCCATATCAAATATAGCCACAAATACATCAATATATTTAAAATTAACTCTTCTATACTATCTCTGGAAAAGTAACCAAAACAATTACCTAAGTTGAAAAGTTTCACTAAATTAGTATCTTTAGGGATGAGATAGTTCCTTACTTTGCTTGAAAAAGCTAACACATATTTCCTCGGTGTTTTCATTTTTAATTTCCTCTTTTAAAGTACAATATGAAATTTAGAAGAATTTCAAAGGATATTCCTCTAAAGAAATGCATAGCTATTATTACTTCTTTTCATACAGGGTTTCCCCTTGGATTTACTTCCCAAGGGAACTGGAGAAACTAAGAGGAAAATGTATTTGGGGAAAGATATCAATGTAAAATGAACTATAAATACGGTGACCACATGTTCCAATTTATTGGGGACAATCTTGGTTAATGCCTCTTTTACTGGCATAATTATTAACCATGACATTTTATCCTCAGACATGTCTGTTTTAAAAAATAAATTATAAGACCATCTTATTTATAGTCTAAACACTTCTGACAACATTACCATTTGTTTTTTAGAATATCATTTCCAAATGTGCATTTACCTGAATTCTAATTCCTCTGTATTTCAAGATTTCTATGGTTAATATGCAGTAACCTTCTTGGAGAGTTACGTTCACATATTTAAGGCTGCTCAACTTTGCGTGCTCCCAAAACTCCAAAAACTTTGGACTAATTATCAGCCCACCATTTTTTTTTGCATAATACATAAGTTCGTGTAAAAAAAAAAAAGTATGTAAAAATAATAATAATGCAACATGGAAGTAAAACTATCCATAGTTACATGAGTGCTCACTTCCAATTATCACTGGATCCATAACCTCACTTATACACTTCATTAGCTATATCCCACCTAAAGGAGGGGCTTCTCAGGTGGCTCAGTGGTAAAGAATCTGCCTGCTAATGCAGGAGACACAGGAGACATTGGTTTAGTCCCCGGGTTGGAAAGATCCCCTGGAGCAGAAAATGGCAACCGACTCTGGTACTCTTGCCTGGAAAATTCCATGGACAGAGGGGCCTGGTGGGCTGCAGTCCACAGGGTCACAAAGAGTTGGACAAGACTGAATTACTGAGCATGCATGCACGCACCTGAAGGACTAAAATTGTGAGAAAACAAAGGTACCCGTTAAAATGCCAGGTCCAACAACTCTGCTAGAGAATATCAAAGGGCTCCAATTTAAAATAAGTGCTCATAAAGCACAGATCTAAACTGTTTAGCTGGAAAATAGATCTCATTTCCCCATCCATTCTAATTAATTCTAAATTCCCATAATTTTCTAATTAATTAAGTTTACTTTATGTTTTCTGTCTTTCCAAGTAAATTACTTAAGTGCAAATATTTTGTCTGTTTTACTCAGTATGGCTTTGTTTTATTCAGTAATTCATTCAAGCATCTAAAAAAGTTACCACAAAGTTTATGTTTAATCAATTTGTCTCAAATGAACAAATAAATGAACTCCTTAAAGTTTTAGTTATGGGACCTGGCTCACAGTGGCTATGCTCTTTGAAGAACAAAGGAATGAAGGCATAGATTTATTAGAGTGCAGGTATGTGGCTGGATCTCAGAGCACGACACAAGACTGGAAAGGTATTTAGGAACAGTTCATGGAAAAACTTAAATGTCATGTTAATGGCCTAGTTACCATTTATAAGGCTATTACTATGGGTCATATGGGCTTCCCAAGTGGCACTAGTGGTAAAGAATCAGCCTGCCAATGCAGGAGATGCAGGAGTCATAGGTTTGATCCCTGGGTTGGGAAGTTTCCCTGGAGGAGGGCATGGCAACACACTCCAGTATTCTTGCCTGGAGTATCCCCATGGACAGAGGAGCCTGGTGGGCTACCGTTCATAGAGTCATGAAGAGTCAGACATGAATGAAGCAACTAAGCAAACAGGCATGCACACATGGATCATACAGTGTGTGAGGAATAACAACATCTTCCTATAACCAACCCAGAAGGAAGTATTATTTTCCCCATGTTAGATGGGAAAACAGACTTTCATGAAGTTTAAGTACCTTGTCCCAAATTACACACAAGTTAGCCATGAAGCCTGGGTTCAAATCTAATTTTCTGTCACTTCAAAATGTATGCTTATTATGCTGCCTTTCATTAGGCAAATAGAAAGCCATAAAGAGATATGAGCAGTGGAGTAAAATCTTTGCCTTGTGTTTTCACAGGCAATTCTCACCATTACGAGCGATAGATTACACAAGACGATGAATATTAGATCTTAGCAGCAGCTGGATTCCAGATCTGGAACTCAGGACAGGTTTGTAGATCTCTTGGGCTTCCCTGGTGATTCAGATCATTCAGAATTTCCTTGGGATGCAGGAGACCTGGGTTCCATCTCTGGGTCAGGAAGAACCCCTGGAAAAGGGAATGGCTACCCATTGTAGATTCCAAAGCTGGAATGTCCAAGACAGTGGCCATTAGCCTCATGAGACTATTGAGCGCTTAAAATGGAATTGGAATCAAGATTACAGGGAAAAATATCAATAACCTCAGATATGCAGATGACACCACCCTTATGGCAGAAAGCGAGGAAGAACTAAAGAGCCTCTTGATGAAAACGNCTGGAATGTCCAAGACAGTGGCCATTAGCCTCATGAGACTATTGAGCGCTTAAAATGGAATTGGAATCAAGATTACAGGGAAAAATATCAATAACCTCAGATATGCAGATGACACCACCCTTATGGCAGAAAGCGAGGAAGAACTAAAGAGCCTCTTGATGAAAACGAAAGTGGAGAGTGAAAAAGTGGGCTTAAAACTCAACATTCAGAAACCAAAGATCACGGCATCTGGTCCTATCACTTCACGGCAAATAGATGGGGAAATAGTGGAAACAGTGACAGACTTTATTTTAGGGGGGCTCCAAAATCACTGCAAATGGTAACTGCAGTCAGAAATTAAAAGATGCTTGCTCCTTGGGAGAAAAGTTATGACAAACCTAGACAACATATTAAAAAGCAGAGACATTACTTTGTCAACAAAGGTCCATCAGTCAAGGCTGTGGTTTTTCCAGTAATCACATATGGATGTGAGAGTTGGACTATAAAGAAAGCTGAGGACCGAAGAATTGATGCTTTTGTACTGTGGTGCTGGAGAAGACTCTTGAGAGTCGTTTGGACTGCAAGGAGATCCAACAAGTCCATCATAAAGGAAAGCAGTCCTGAATATTCATTGGAAGGACTGATGCTGATGCTGAAACTCCAATGGCTTAGCCACCTGATGCGAAGAGCTAATTTGAAAAGACCCTGATGCTGGGAAAGATTGAAGGCAGGAGGAGAAGGGGACAACAGAGGATAAGATAGTTGGATGGCATCACCGACTCAATGGACATGAGTTTGAGTAAACTCTGGGAATTGGTGATGGACAGGGAGGCCTGGTGTGCTGCAGTCCATGGGGGTACAAAGAGTCGGACAGGACTAAGTGACTGAACTGAACTGAAAATGGGACTATTCCAAATTAAGATGTGGTCGAAGTGTAAAGTACACACTGGATACTGAAAGACATGGTACACATAAAGGATGTAAACTATTTCAATAATAACTAATTAATTACATGTTAAATGTTCATTATGGCTATTCTGAATTAAAGTGTGTTAATGTTTCTTTTACTTTTTGTATACTGGCTACTAGGAAAATTAAAATCACATATGTGACATGCATTTTATTTCTCTTGGACATTGCTATTCTTGTTATTCTCATAAAGGAGCCCCATGAAATCTGTAAAGGGTCACAGAAGGCACAGTCTAGAGAAATCAGTCAAAGGAAGAATCTTGCGAATATTGAGAGATGCCTACATTTAGGTGCCAGGTAAAGAAAGAGGAGATGGCAAAGGAGACTAGAGAGTGATCCAGGATTACAATATCAAGATGGAAACTTGGCCATAGATTGCAGAAAGGCAAGGGATGATGAAAACAGAAAGAGCCTGCTAGATTTGCCAGTTAGGAGGTAATTTGCTTTTAAGACTTTTCATAGAGTATTTCTGGTAGAAGCTAGATTGAAAAGGGGAATTGGGTGGGACTCAAGATACATTTTTAAGGAAAAAGATAATGTGAATATGTTTACAATTTTAGAGGAGGGGAAGAGATTAAAGGGGCTTCCCAGGTAGCACTAGTGGTAAAGAACCTGCCTGTCAATGCAGGAGATGTAAGAGATGAGTCAGGAAGATCCCCTGGAAGAGGACATGGGCAACCACTCCAGTATTCTTGCCTGGAGAATCCCATGGACAGAGGAGCCTGGTGGGCTACAGTCCATAGGGTGACCTTTGTTGGCAAAGTAACGTCTCTGCTTTTGAATATGCTACCTAGGTTGGTCATAACTTTCCTTCCCAGACACTAATCCCAGTGTAACAGCCTTACCTTCATGACCTCATCTAACCCTGATTGCCTTTCCCCACAAAAGCCCCAGGTGGTGCTAGGGTAAAGAATCTGCCTGCCAACACACAAAGAGACATAAAGGTCCGGAAGATCCCCTGGAAGAGGGCACAGCAACCCACTCCAGTATTCTTGCCTGGAGAATCTCGTGGACAGAAGACACTGGTGGCCTACAGTCTGTAGGGTAGCAAAGAGTCAGATACAACTGAAGCGACTTAGCATGCACACACACACACACACACACACACACACACGCCCCACTTCAAATAAATACATTGGGAGTTAGGGCTTTGACATATGAATTTTGGGAGGACACAAACATTCAGTCCATAACAATTCTCCTTATAAAAAACTCAGGCTATAAAACAATGCTTTAAAATGGAACCAAAAACAAAAACAAAAAAAAAAAAAAAAAAAATCACACACACACACACACACACACACACACGCCCCACTTCAAATAAATACATTGGGAGTTAGGGCTTTGACATATGAATTTTGGGAGGACACAAACATTCAGTCCATAACAATTCTCCTTATAAAAAACTCAGGCTATAAAACAATGCTTTAAAATGGAACCAACTGAAGCTTTTTAAAAAATTAGCACATAAGAAAAAATGCCCCAGAGGACCTGGCTTGGTCATTCAGATCCTGGATGTCGACTCCAGTATTCTTAGATTCCAGTATTCTGTGTTGTGGGATGTAGCTTCCCCCACTCCCAAGACACCTGAAACTGATCACCAGATGAATCTAGAGTAACCAAGCTTGAAGAAACATGTTACCCCATCAGAGATGTATCATTATGACTCCCCCTATGGCTGTCATTCTTTTTTTTTTAATTTTTTAAATTTTTTTCGTTTTTGGCTGTCATTCTTATTCTTTAATGGATCTGTGGGAATGGCAGTCCTCCCAGCTTCCTAAGCAAGTGCTGGAGGGAAGTGCTATAATGGGAGCCAGTTAAAATGTGAATTTCACAACCGTCCTCTTGAAATGAGAAAGGTAGTTGATAATGAAGGACGGCATTACTAGCCAGCCTCTTCTCCCAGCACCATATTATTTCATGTCACTGCTGACAGGGGCATTTCATGACACTGAACAGCCATGAACCAGAAACAGAAAAGATTGTAATCTGCATAGAAATGATGCAGAAACCCAATCTGAACTAACAAGGTAGGATCTTACCCCCCAATATATATTTTTTTTCTCTGATAAAGGGGTTTGAAAATGCAAACAGACAAAATGGAGCAAAAATTTTTCATCGTGTTAAAACCCTATTACTGACATGGAAGCAACTGTACCATGAATGGTATAATAGTAAGGTGTTCCTTTTCAGAAGACAACAATGATAGTAGAGTTAAATAACACAAATAACTAGAGACTGCAATAGAAGCCCATTTTACTGAAGCTGCTAAAAGGCTTAGGAGCTTTTTTTTAAAAAAACACTGGGGGAACTGGTTGAACCAGTGAGGCTAGCCAAATAGAATTATAATAGAGACACTGTAAAATGGCATAGACCAAAAACTTCAGAGGTAGCTGTAAAACTTTTTCCTTTAGAGGGATGCATTCTCACAAATCTGGTTGTATGAACAGAATATTTGTTTGTTTCAATCCAAATGCAGATGCTCTGAAGAAAATGGCATGAAGTAGTAGAAACAGTCAGCTGCTTAGACCCTTAAAGGGCTTCCCCTGTGGCTCAGCTGGTAAAGAATCCACCTGCAGTGTGGGAGACCTGGGTTCGATCCATGGGTTGGGAAGATCCCCTGGAGAAGGGAAAGTCTACCCACTCCAATATACTGGCCTGGAGATGGACTGCATAGTCCATGGGGTCACAAAGAGTCAGACATGACTCAGTGACTTTCACTTCATTAGACCCTTTAAGAGGTGTTTGGGGATGAGAGAGGAAGACACAAACACAAATGCCAAAACTGGACAGTGGCACAAACTGTGAAGGCAGACAAGGCAACTCATGTGACCCGTGGAGTCATGGTTTGCCTTCCCATAGTTTCTTTAATTAAAATAACATTTGCTCATAGCCACAAAGTAAGGGAAGTTTAATATTTATTTTTACAATTTCAGTATTCCTATTATTTTCTAACTCAAGTTTCTCCCATGGAGGAGGAATACAAGGAGGCTCTCAAAAACTAATGACTGCTTAAAGTACTCTGTGTAAATTCAAACCTTGTCATTTTAGAGCAATGAAACACTCTTAGGTCAGTGGTTCTGAATCCTTGCTGCAAAGTAGAATAACCGGGAGAGCCACACAAAAAACACTGGTGCATTTGATTCCCCCTAAGCAGATGAAGTAAAATCTCTAGGCGTGGCCAAGGCGTCAGTATTTTCTAAGGGCTCTCAAGGTGAATCTCTGAATCATTCTGCTTTTAGGTTTAAAATCATGTCATGTTATAATTAATAACATTTTTTTCCCCTAAATCCAAAAGTGGTATCTGCATAATGCAGAGAATTAGGAAAAGTATGGAAAGTACAATTTAAAAAAATGATCTGAAATCTCACTATTCCTTTATATGTTTACAACGTTTGTTTTCTTTGAATATGCCATATATGAAAGAATAATATGCAAAAAACTAGAAGTTACCATCAGAAGTAATCTAGTTTGTCAGTCCCTTGCCTTACACATGAAGAAATGAAGGCCAACAGACTTCCTTCCTCTCTTAGGAGTTCATTTGGAGTCAGGATTAGAATACAGGTTTCCCTTTACTTTTCTTGCAAAACACATTTTTGTGTAAAAACTTGGATCCACACAAGTTTCATTCCAATCTGAAACTCTATTTCCATAAAGAAGCTATTATTTCTCATGACATTCTAACAATTTTTAAGACTATCAGTCACATCATTAAACAGTGACTTCGCCTTTCTCTTGAATTCGAGCACAAAGGTAGGCCCCTGTGTTCTACAGAACACCGATTCCATTGGAAACTAACAGATGTAATGAAAAAAAAAAAAAAAAAAGAGCGACAGATTTCTCATTCAGGCAGATTGGAAAACAAAATGAAAGGAGTTTCTTTACTGCATCACCTCTTGTGGTTTTAGTGTTATACTAATAGCACTGAGAATCTCTGGGATGTATGTGCAGAATACAATATCTCGAATTTATTTGACCTTGGAACTTTTCCTCAGTTCAGTCTCAGTAGCTTCATGTTCTTTGGAACACATTTCAGCAAATAACACTGTGAGATTCCTAGAATAAAGGAGTAAATAGATCTGTAGTACCTCTTTACTGCATCACCTCTTGTGGTTTTAGTGTTATACTAATAGCACTGAGAATCTCTGGGATGTATGTGCAGAATACAATATCTCGAATTTATTTGACCTTGGAACTTTTCCTCAGTTCAGTCTCAGTAGCTTCATGTTCTTTGGAACACATTTCAGCAAATAACACTGTGAGATTCCTAGAATAAAGGAGTAAATAGATCTGTAGTACCTTATTAAGGGCTTCCCAAGTGGTTCAGTGGTAAATAATCCACCTGCCAGGGCAGCAGATGCAGGTTTGATACCTGGATCAAGAAGATCCCCTGGAGGAGGAAATGGCAACCCACTCCAGTATTCTTGACTGGAAAAATCCCATGGACAGAGGAGCCTGGTGGGCTACAGTCCATGAGGTTGCAAAGAGCTGAATAAGACTGAGCCACTAAGCATGAACATGAGCACTCTAAAAAATTTTATACCAAGCAGAGGAGTCCTTTAAAAGGGAAGGAGTATATGACTTGAAGGACAATGGCAGCAATATTGGTTATAAAAGGGAAAAAAGGCAGTAAACAACTTAAATACCTGGTAATAGGAGAAATATCAATAACCTCAGATATGCAGATGACACCACCCTTATGGCAGAAAGTGAAGAGGAACTAAAAAGCCTCTTGATGAAAGTGAAAGAGGAGAGCGAAAAAGTTGGCTTAAAGCTCAACATTCAGAAAACGAAGATCATAGCATCCGGTCCCATCACTTCATGGGAAATAGATGGGGAAACAGTGGAAACAGTGTCACACTTTATTTTTTGGGGCTCCAAAATTACTGCAGATGGTGACTGCAGCCATGAAATTAAAAGACACTTACTCCTTGGAAGAAAAGTTATGACCAACCTAGACAGCATATTCAAAAGCAGAGACATTACTTTGTCGACTAAGGTCCATCTAGTCAAGGCTATGGTTTTTCATGTGGTCATGTATGGATGTGAGAGTTGGACTGTGAAGAAGGCTGAGCGCCGAAGAATTGATGCTTTTGAACTGTGGTGTTGGAGAAGACTCTTGAGANGCAGAAAGTGAAGAGGAACTAAAAAGCCTCTTGATGAAAGTGAAAGAGGAGAGCGAAAAAGTTGGCTTAAAGCTCAACATTCAGAAAACGAAGATCATAGCATCCGGTCCCATCACTTCATGGGAAATAGATGGGGAAACAGTGGAAACAGTGTCACACTTTATTTTTTGGGGCTCCAAAATTACTGCAGATGGTGACTGCAGCCATGAAATTAAAAGACACTTACTCCTTGGAAGAAAAGTTATGACCAACCTAGACAGCATATTCAAAAGCAGAGACATTACTTTGTCGACTAAGGTCCATCTAGTCAAGGCTATGGTTTTTCATGTGGTCATGTATGGATGTGAGAGTTGGACTGTGAAGAAGGCTGAGCGCCGAAGAATTGATGCTTTTGAACTGTGGTGTTGGAGAAGACTCTTGAGTCCCTTGGACTGCAAGGAGATCCAACCGGTCCATTCTGAAGGGGATCAGTCCTGGGATTTCTTTGGAAGGAATGATGCTAAAGCTGAAACTCCAGTACTTTGGCCACCTCATGTGAAGAGTTGACTCATTGGAAAAGACTCTGATGCTGGGAGGGACTGGGGGCAGGAGGAAACGGGACGACAGAGGATGAGATGGCTGGATGGCATCACTGACTGGATGGACGTTGAGTCTGAGTGAACTCCGGGAGATAGTGATGGACAGGGAGGCCTGGCGTGCTGTGATTCATGGGGTCGCAAAGAGTTGGACACGACTGAGGGACTGAACTGAACTGAACAGGTTTAATTATGATATAGGCATATAACTAAATATAAAGCGCAATCGCTAGGAAGAATGTTGGAGATTAGTGATGTTAAAAAAACACAGGACTTCCCTGCTGGTCCAGTAGTTAGGAGACACACTGCCTGATGGAGGCGGTGGTGGTGGGGGGGCACACAGATTCCACCCCTGATTAGGGAAGATCTCACATGCCAAGGAGCAACTAGGCCCCTGCACCACAACTACTGAGCCCATTCCCAGCAACTACTGAAGACGGGTGGCCCTAGAGTTCCTCCGGCACAAGAGAGGCCACTGCAGTGAGAAGCCAGAACACCACCCCTGCTCCTCATAACAGAAAGCCCACATGCAGCAACAAAGACCCAACACAGCCAAAAATAAATAAAATTAAAAATAAAATAAAAAACATGGAATGCATTTGTGGCAAGCACTCCGTTTAAACTCAGAACAAGCCTTGAAAGCAGGTACGCATGAAAAGGTTTGAAAACAAAGAATCTGACTTGCCCCAAAGTCACACAAGCAGCGAAGCCATACTCAAAGGGAAACTGAATCTCCAGCCCAGGAGTCTTAAAACGCCCACAGGCTTCCCAGGTTTTGTGCAGGGCAGGGATAGAACTACCTACGACGCATTGCTACAATGAGAATTAAAGAATATAATAAACACAAAGCTCCTGGAATACGGTGGACATTGAACACTCAGAAGCCACTAAATAACTCGCTCAAAGTCACACAATGCGTGGCTTCACCACACATATAACAGAAATTTGAACTTGTGTTCCCAAGAAGGCGTAAAAGTTGCAGTAAAGAATCTGCCTGCGATGCAGGAGACCCCGGTTCGATTCCTGGGTCGGGAAGTTCCGCTGGAGAAAGGCTAGGCTACCCACTTCACTATTCTTGGGCTTCCCTGGTTGCTCAGCTGGTAAAGAATCCGCCCACAATGCGGGAGACCTGAGTTCCATCCCTGGGTTGGGAAGATATCCTCGAGAAGGGAAAGGCTACCCATCCCAGTAGACGGGGGTCGCAAACAGTCGGACACGACCGAGCGACTTTCACTTCACTTTCTTGGCTTCAACCTCTAACGCAGAGTCAGTATAGACTTTCCTCTGTCCCATACACCGCACCTCAGAGGTCGAGTAACACCCAGAAAGTCTCTTCAAAAACAAGACAACGCGCCAACAGTCCCCTAAGCACCAAGCTCACCAATTGGCCACGGCACAATTTCCGGGGCGGAAGTGACGTCTATAGTTGCGCGCCGGAAATGGACTTCCCAAGAAGTCGCCGAGGTCTTTGGGCTTGTTTGGTATCCGGCTTCGCTTTGGTCCAGAGCTTTGCCGCATTGGTAGGCGGCTGTTGCCATGACGGCCCAAGGGAGCTTGGTGGCTAACCGAGGCCGGCGCTTCAAGTGGGCGATTGAGCTGAGCGGACCTGGAGGAGGCAGCAGGTGAAGTGCTGGGCAAAGCTCGATATCAGAGCCTTCACTGTAGAACTACCCCAGAGGAATAGGACCTGAGCCCTCAGGCACAACTCTCTAAAAAGACGACTCCTGGGGAGCTGATGGCTTCTCTGCCATAGAGGTTTCTGTGTCCAAAGGATGCTTATTTCATCCTTCCCAGTAGACCAGGATCTGACGAAACCACGGGAGGGCTTGGTCTAATATATAATATAGGTAGATGCATCTGAGGATCTTTATTCCTATGATGAGAACAGGAAATGTGGGATACGAAGTGTGGGAGGCTACAGCCTTAGTTTTTTTTTTCTGTTTGGTCTGTAGGGGCCGAAGTGACCGGGGCGGTGGCCAGGGAGACTCGCTGTACCCAGTTGGTTACTTGGACAAGCAAGTGCCTGATACCAGCGTTCAAGAGACAGACCGGATCCTAGTGGAGAAGGTACAGAGGTATAGATGTAACCATAGTCCTTGGGCCAGTTCTGAGCTACTCACCTACCTCTTTTTCCAGGCAGCATATGGATATCTTACTGAAGATGGCCCTTATTCCGAATATTTGGTAGCTAAACTGCTTGAGATAAGTGTTACATTAGTTGACCATATCAGCTCCAAAAGTGCTAATTGGAAAAATAAAAGACGGTTGAACATAAGGTATAATAAAGTAGGTTGAAAATTATCTGTTGGGGCAGTGCATTCCAGTTGAAGTCCTTTTTCTACTCTGGTACCCTTATACCACTCATCCAATCTGTCAGAGTAGTCTGTTGGTTCAAATAGATTGAAAATCTTATTGCTTTAATCTATCATCCTGGTCTAAGTCACTCCATCTCCTACCTCTTTCCCTTTTGTTCACTCCTGTCCCCAGAATGACCTTCTTGCTGCTGCTTAAATATGCCAGGCAACCTATTTCAGCCTTTTTGTACTTGTTCTTCCCTTTCCCCCCAGATTCCTTTATGATTTGCTGTATCATCTCCTTTTATGTTTCTCAGATGTTACTTCTGTAGTGAAGTCTACCCTCATGGCACTCCCTGTCTTATGTTCTTATATTTCTCCATATCATTCATATATTTTCTCTTTTCACTGTTGTAAGCTCTGTGAGAGCAAGATGTTTGTCTCCCAAGTGCCTGCAACAGTGCCTGGCACTTTTTTTCCTCTCAGCCTTAATACTGCTTTTCAAAAAGCCCCTTTGGCTTTCTTGATGTAGAGCAAATTTCATTAGTTTCTGCTCTCATTTTGATTTCCTTCCTTTCCATTTCCTTGTGTCTCTAATTTATTATTCTTCTGATTTCTTGAAATAGATGCTTAGATAATACTTTGTCTTCTAATATGTATTTAAAGGTGTAAATTTCTCAAAGCTCTGGGTCTTACAGTTTTAATATATGGTATTTTTGTTATCAGTTAATATTTCTATTTTCCACTGACATTTCTGCTTTATTAGTAGATCATTTGGAGCACATTTGTTCATTCTAAAACATAAGAAAAAATTTCTAGTTATCTTTTTGTTACTGATTTCTAGCTCAATTACATTATAACCAAATAATATGCTTTGTATGAGTTGAGAGTTGTTGACATGTTCTCCACGGCTCAGTTGTCAGTTTTTGTAGATGTCCCATCTGTGTTTGAAAAGAATGTAATTTCTGTATGTTAGGTGCAGTGTTGTATGTCAGTTGGGTTAATAATGTCATTCACATCTTATCTTGATTTGTCTGTTCTATTAGTAAATGAGGTGTGCTGATACCATTATGTGGATTTTATCTAGTTCTTCAATTGTAGATGGGACAGTGATAGGTGCAGAAGTATAAGAACAAAAGTAGGGAAGTCTTTTCTTAAGTCATGGGGGAAAAATGTTATCTGGAAAACCCATAGGGAAAAACATAAAATAGTGAGGATGCCTTATCTTTAGTAGACGAGCAAGGTTCCTGTGGCAAAGTGAGAGAATGGTAGAGGTGGTGGAATTGAGGAGTTAGCTCAGAAGCACAGAACTGGGAATTGTGTTCATTTGACTTTAACGCCAGTGATATGATAAATGTGGAACTAAGGATAGTAATCAGTGGTTAAAACTGTGTTTGTTTTAGCGCTGCTGGGACATTGCCTTGGGTCCCCTGAAACAGATTCCTATGAACCTCTTCATCATGTACATGGCAGGCAATACTATCTCCATCTTCCCTACTATGATGGTGTGTATGATGGCTTGGCGACCCATTCAGGCACTTATGGCCATTTCAGCCAGTAAGTATTTTTTTTGCCAGTAAGTATTCTTGAAATAATAATCCACCCTAACTAAGCTTTAAGAATCAGAGGCAAATTCTTTGGCAAAACCCACTGTAAATCTTTGGCAGAGCTTGCTCTTGGCTACTTGCAGTGCAGGGTGGTGGTGGCATGAGGGGAAAATGGTGCTTGTGGGTTTTTGTTCACCTTTAATGGTTCTATTTGCTATTTTAGTATGGGGCTGTTTGTATTATTTATATTAATATATGGCCTGATTCATACTGAAGAAAAAGTTGTTTTGGTTTTTGACACTTTCTGTTACCCCAACAGCTTTCAAGATGCTAGAAAGTTCAAGCCAGAAGTTTCTTCAGGGTTTGGTGTATCTCATTGGGAACCTTATGGGTTTGGCATTGGCTGTTTATAAGTGCCAGTCAATGGGACTGTTGCCTACACATGCATCTGATTGGTTAGCCTTCATTGAACCCCCTGAGGTAAGGCAAAAGGAAAGTTAAATTTGGAGCAGCTCTAATGTACAGTAAATAGCTGACCCATTTGATGGTGGGGGATCACAGTTGGTATTAGAGCTCATTTCTTAAATAAGACCCATTAGGAATTTGAGAGTTGTTATTCTTAAAAGATAAAGTAAAATAGAGCTTGTGGTTAAAGTAGTAAGTACTCAATTCAGGAAGGTATTTCAACACTCATTCACCATTAACCTATTTACTTTTTCGTTTCTCAGAGGATGGAGTTCAGTGGAGGAGGACTGCTTTTGTGAACTTAAGAAAGAAGCACCTGGTACCTATATATCTGGATTCTTTATGCCCAGTGGCTCCTTCTCAGCTTATTAATCCTTAACATTATCTCCTGCTGAAAAGAACCAAAAGCTCTTTTCTCCATGGTGAAAGACAATGTATGTATCACTACAAACACACAAAAACTATACCACAACTCTTGACTGAAAATAAGGTAGAAAACTTTATTTATGTTTCCAGTATAGAGCAAAACAACAAATAAAACCATGACTATGTAAACAAAAGAATGGTTGCTGTTAAATCAAGAACCATAGCAGCATCTCCTTTTAATAAATTAAATGGTTGAGAACAATACTAAAAAAAAAAAGTTGCACAAGTTTTCCTTAAATCTATTCTCCTTAATATTTCACTTCTATTTAACACAAGCTGGGACACAAAAATTCTGTTGGAGATACTTGTGGAAGATGTGAATTCAGATCATACATGATGAAAAGAAAAATAAACCAGACCAAAAAAGCACATAAAATGCTTACAGTGTAGTAACTATTTTAATATCCACAAAAATGGATTTTTAACACATTTGGGGGAGTAAGGATTGGCAGGATTGCTGGGGCAACAGGAATCTGAGGCAACGGAAGATATAAAGTGGTGATCTTCCCCCCGAGAGGAACTGGGAACCTGTCAAACAGATGCTGCGATTCAAACTTCAGTTTTAAGATAGCTGTGCAATGCAGAGGGCCAGCAATTAGAAGATGAATGTTGTGGTAATCTGCCCTGGTAAAGTCAGCTAAGACTTAAAAGCTGGATCTCATTCAAAAAGCAGGAAGATGTCTTTCCATTTTCTTCCTGCTTAAAACACATAGCCCCCTCCCATAAGATGCATTCTCTCGTCAGGTTTTCAGTATTGCTTTATTTGCAGTGATTAAGAGACAAGACGCTTTGCAAACATAAGTGACACGAAGACATGAAATGCTCTAGACAGAGAGGAGTTTAAATCTGGCCCAAGAACTACTTCCCCATGTAATAGCGATTGTTTTAGGGGCACA
The DNA here is from genome assembly GCA_006410675.1 of Oreotragus oreotragus. Classification (NCBI taxonomy): domain Eukaryota; kingdom Metazoa; phylum Chordata; class Mammalia; order Artiodactyla; family Bovidae; genus Oreotragus; species Oreotragus oreotragus. The sequence continues at coordinate 156,151 of SJYX01017052.1, forward strand.
GTAGGGGCTATACTAGCAGCCACTAATTCCATTATCCCTTTAAAGGATTCTTACAGAGCTCCAGCCACAAAAAGCTCCTCTAAAAACCTTATTTTCTGCCCTCGTTTTTTCTGTATGGAAAAAAATACATATACATGTATCACTTTGGCCAGAGGGTGTGTGTATATAAAAAGGACTTCCTGGGCAAGCTGACTTTAGAGCACGGGTCATTAACAGCCTGGGTCCTCGGAGACTTGTTCTGCTACCGTTGAACTCAGCTTAGCATCGGAGTGCTGCGATGCAAGTTGTAAACGGTGCTTCCACCCTCTGCAGAAAGCAGCAGGAAAAACAACCAAAAGTTAAACACTGCTACCTGATTAAGCTTGGACATTTAAAGAGGAGGAAAGGGAGTAAATCAAAATGACTCAAATTTCTTAAGTCATCCTGAAGGGTTTTTCTCCTCTGTCCATAAGGGTGAGAATAGTCTGCAGACTATGGAGCAAAGCGGCTTGCTCCATATCCTACTGGTAATCAAAGAGTGGAACTATTTATCATTCATAAAATGAATTTCAAAAGCAGCCATGAATACAGGCAAGATAGTTTCTTGAAATACCCTATCTATCCTGTAAAATAAGTGAAGACTTCACATAAATTACCACCCAGCCACACAGGGTAGCTTCCCTATGCTTGAAAGTCAGATGTTTTGTGATCATTAAGTTAGCAAATTAGTGAAGTTTGCACAAGTATTTTCTTGACACATTTTGAGCTTTCTGAAAACAAATAGCAAAAGACTTAACTTGGATAATTTTTTAGTTCAGATCCAAGTTTCTGCAGTCAGAATAAGGAATTGGAAAAAAAAAAAAACAGCTCACACTTTGAGCACTGAGGCGCATGCCTCAAGTCTTCACTATGGCTTTGGGAATAAGTCCACAGGTTTCTTAAAGAAGTTTCTTGAATCAGGCCATTGCCAGTTATACACCACTTCAGTGAAGCAGGTAAGAATAGCAGCAGCTCAGTAACTTTGGCACTATGGAAGGAGTATGGCTCTAAACCTCAAATTCCACTGCTGGATTCCCCCTTTGAAGGATAGTCCAAAGGTTTAGGGAAGGATTTTTGCCAGTCTTCCTAGCATTTGTTACTATGATTTTTGATCTGTGCCTATAACCCAGAGAACATAAAAGGGAGAAGGAAAGGAGGATCTGTTGGTCAATACGCATTATCATCTATATTTCCTCGATAACAGCTTATGTATTTTGCCCATATCACATAGGTAACTACAGACTGTATTTATCCAGATCTTGATAGATACCTTTTGGAGTTCCCTTAGTTTGTCCATTTGAAAAGAACCTGAAAGAATTTTTATTCAACCTTCTAAAAAACAATTTCCATGGTAACAGTGCCTGTATTACAATCTTAACCACAGAATGGGTTTTGAAAAACAGCCGAAATATATAATATAGTATGTGTCCCTAAACATATTTGGGGGGAACCTTGTTTCGGAGGAAGCAGAGGCTGCAGTTTCATGTTTCAGTTTTTACATATTAGTACCCTAATATAAAATTAAGAGTCCTGGAGAGCAGTGGATGCATGGACGAAAATCTTCATCTTGGCCTGCCACAGTTACCTACACCAAGATGTAAGAGCCCCATGTACTTGGCCATGGATTCCTTAGTATGATGAGGCTGTCGCCCCCATGGTGTCATCACTGAATCATGACTTCTAAGACATCTTTAATGTTAGACGTGTACTTGTGTAGTTGCCTTTTGACTTCAGTTGAATTTCTAGCATCTCTTTTACCAACTTATTTTATTGGTTTAGTTTGTCCATCGCAAGTTGCCTTCATCTGGTACAGGCATGGCTTGTAGGCCTTGAGCATTGTTCTGATGTTGAGGGAAGATCTACTTCTTTAAGGACAGCAGGTCATATGGTAGCGAAGAACAGATCGGTTTGTACTTTCTTGCACAAGGACTTGAGGCTCAGCTCATTAAGAGTTCAGCGTGATGTATACAGAATACGGGTCTCTAGTTGATGGGAGTGGTAATGAAGAGCTGGCACTTCCGTGGAGGACAGAATCCTTTTCAGAAGGTGAGGCCGAGCAGAGTCATTCAGGAGTAGATTATGAATAAATGGTGATCACTTCACTGCCACCACCTCGGACAAGAAGGACTCGCTCTAGTCCTTCAGTGAGTACTTCTAGGAACTCCATGTCTTCAGAAATTGTCAAGGAGACAAGTAGGAAAGAGCATTCTTAAAACCCGGCATCATGATAACCTGAGTTTATCTGACTACAAAGCTGAAAAATCAACAGGCTCAACTATTATACAGTCAGAACGGGAGACGTCTGGACTCTGGATTCAATTCAGTTCTGTGAAGTAATCTGGGGATCTAGTCTCTTGGCATAAATAATATTAATGCAAAACTCTTTCCCACTTGTTAAGATTTTTTTTCTGTTATTTTTAAATAGAGGAACCCACAAGTAATGTGTTATTAGTACACAGTAAATAAGCCAAAAGGGAGAAAGAGCCACAACAGGGTAGCTTGTAAGATTCCAAGAGAGAATCCAAGTAATTTCCAAGTGCAGCTCCTTGAGTTACATTTTTTCCCTGCCACTTTTTCCTATGTTTCACTGAAATACAGATGATTTACTCTGTTTTCTTTTAACCTCTTTTCCTTAATGGTACTTGTAAAATGGACCAGTCTTTGCTATTTCAGTGCTGAACAGTCCTGGAATTAAGAGTATGAGAATGAACCCTTGTCTCTTCCTCTCAGTTAGAGGAAAATTCCCCTTTAACTTCAACCAAGAGAGACTTTGTGAAGTGGGAAGAGCCTGGAAAGGGGAAAGGATATGGTGTTCCATCTCTAGGATGATCAGAAATGGTTCTATATACTGAACATTAAAAGTCGTTGTGCATATATACCACCTAAAAAATGTGTCTAGGGTTCAGAGAGAACATTACACCCAACTCCCCCAAAGAAGCATAGTATCACTTCTTAGTAAGGATCCTTGCCTGAGACTTTTAACAGTCTTCTCTTCTCAAGAGGGAAAGTCATAGACAGTGACCTTTATAGTTACTCAGTGTCTCATCTAAAACACATTTTAGATTTTCCCTACCAGCAATTCTGCTCTCAGAAAGGATACAGTTTTCATCACCCTCAGGGTTTCGGGGTGGCCCTGGCATATTCAACAAAACCAGCTTTGCTTCATGGGACTTGTTAACTATAACCTCATTGAGCTTGACTGCTGTATGCATCCGCCTCACATTGGACTGGTCCCTGGAAGGGGAGGGTGAGAGGTTAGAAACAGAAGTAGGTTATGGCAAAGAGAAAACTAAGGCATTTCGTCAACTCTAAAAAACTTGAGATATTAGAGGTTTTTTGCTTAGAGTATGAGTAACATAATGAACAAATGACTGCCTTATAATACTGATATCATGGGTTTTCTCATTCTATGTGTGTTAGTTTTATACCAGGAACACAGTATGGGCAGGAAGAAAGATGGTTTGTGTACAATATTAATTGGTGGCTGGTATGCATAGGCAAACAGCAGAAAGATGGCTGGATATGGGGTGAAATGAAGACTAGATTCCATCCTGTGTGCCCAAGCAAAGTCACATCTGTGGCACTAACGGGGATACTAGGTTAGGTTTGAGTTGGAAACTTACGGACGCATGTTAAGCAGATCCTGGAACCCTTCCATTGACTTGGCCTTTTGTCCCCGAGACGCCATATACTTGTCTTTCGTCCACGTCATGTGCACCTTCTCCTGATAAGTCTCTGTCTCGTCATCCTCATCAGAGCCAATGCTGGTCAGTCGTAGCATTGAGTTCCGATCTTTCACCAGCTGTGCCTGGGAGAGGCCCAACACAACTATGATTCTATACCCGTTTTCTCTCATGCATCATCTTTAATTATTTTAAAATGTGGCTACCGTAGAGTAACTAATAAAGCAAGTAAGGAAGAATCTATCATGCTGTGAGAATGCCATCATCCCTTTCAGTGAGACCTCCCAGGCCTGGATGAGGCCAACGCAGCAGCCTCACCTCTCGGTCTCGCTCCGTCTTGGACAGGCGCATGTGCCGCAGCATCTGTGACCTCTGCTCCATCATCAGGGTACGCTCGTAAGTGTAAGCGGATATGTCGCTGTCATGCTGCCATACACACCACACAGATAATAAGCACAATAAGCTTCAAGAAATGAGCAATAAGCACAAAGGAACAAGAAACACGTACTTTCATTTCCACTCACTAAATTAAACCAGAGCAACTATCACAGTATCAACCCAGGTGTCAGGTTTTGTTCAGTCACTGAGCTACATAAAACAATGCTGGGGCCTGTAGATCAGATGCAGAGCTCTGAGTCTCTCCTACAATCTAACCATTACATATGTGTTTCCTTGAAACACAAAACACAAAATCCTGTTAGTTTAACACTGCCAGGTTATTAAAAAAAAAAGCTATGTGTGACTTTAGCATGAATACATGAATAGAAACAATAAAACTGTATTAAGAAGACAAGAATCTGGCAGAAATAGAAGGACTATAATAAACAAGACAGCAAAACTTAAAATCGCCACCAAATACACACCACATATGTGCTATACTTATCTACATCAATATACTAGAGTTTTCTTGGAACTAAGGGATTAATCCACATTTGCAGCTGAAGAAATTCCCAGACTAGAAGAGTTTCTAGAATGACAGGGTGGGACATGGGAGAAGGGTAGCTTCTCTGATCGCAAACTCAGCTTTCTCACCATCTCTACCACTTCCACCTCTGCCTCAATGCGAAGGTGATACAAGAAGGTGGCCAGGTCCTTCTTCATCTGAATACTGTTGTCTTCTAGCTGGGCTACTGTGAAGATCCGTATGCTGCATTTTCGCCACACCTGAGAACAAGTACCATATATACATGGGAAATTAAATGCAAGGAAGCAGAAAAAGAGTTACTCAAATGGCATTTTTGCCTAGAACAACCTTGAATAGTATCAAGGTATTTGTTCCTAGCTTCTTACTTGCTGTATTATTGTACTTGGGCAAAAGTTTGACTATGAACATATTAAATACAGTTTAAACAAGAAAAAAACTGGCAAAATGGAAACGATAGAATGTGATACATTAATAGTAAACTCCGGGAGTTGGTGATGGACAGGGAGGCCTGGCATGCTGCGATTCATGGGGTCGCAAAGAGTCGGACACGACTGAGCGACTGAACTGAACTGAACTTAGTCAGATAGCATACTAACGACACCATGCAGAATATACTGTTTATTTATTTTTCCCCTGTGGCAAAAAAAAAAAAAAAGTTCATTAAGGAAAGAACAGAAAAAAATACCTCAAGGGAGAGGTGGGCCAAGCCAAGACAGACACTGGCTATATTTACTATTTTAAACTTCAGTCTTACCAAAGGATGAGTAAGACACACATACCCCTTAGGTTTCCAGCACTTTGCTCTTTTTTTTTTTTTTTAAACAGGACATGTTCACTTGTTAATGTTTTTTCACAAGGGCTTAATAAACTTGCTGAATTTCCCTTGGAGATGGTTAGATATCAACTACAAAGGAAACTATTTCTCATAAGGTTGAATCTGGGATTATGGAAGGCCAAGAATAATCCACAACATTTCTAAGCCCCAACATTATAGAATGAAAGAAAAAAACTGTCTAGTGAACCAACCAGGACAGAAGTCGAGGGAGAGAGACTTTTTAAAAAAAGGTGTCAAAATACCTTATGCTGTTTCAGTAGGAATGGTAATAGCATGAGCATCCCCCCATCATGCACAATCCACCACACATCAATGTTGCCCTCAGAAAACTGCTCCACATTGCTGGGAAAGAAAGAGATGTTTTTGGCCACCAGCAGGGCCAGATGGGCAGCAGTTGTCACTCGAACTGTGCCTAGAGGAAAAACAGAGACTTGGGATAAGCAGAGATGAATCCTCAGGCTTGCCTTGCTTCCTACCATGTCCGCAAAGCAAGGGTAATGCCCCTTTACAGTCCTGTGCACAGGGTGTCCTGTTTACACAGTAGGTTATACCAAATCAAGTAACAAAATTTATTAATAAAAATCTGAATAGCTAACAGAATTAGACTGAGACCTATGATTTACATCACTAGGTGTATTCTGATTACTGTATTTCTAAGGGGGGCGGTATGTTAATTTGGGAGATTTTGATGCTGAAGAACACTTGCTCCAACTCCTGTGAGAATGCCAGTGTGGGAGATCACACATGGAAATATGACAGTTTCAGAGATAATTCCTAGCATAAGACTTGGCAAGATAAACAACTGATGAACATTATGTGAGGCTGGAGGAGGTGAGCAGCATCAGTTACTACTACTAATAGTTATCTGTGCTCGTCTGCTCAGTCCCTCGGTCATGTCTGACTCTTTTTGACCCCACAGACAGTAGCCCACCAGGATCCTCTGTTCATGGAATTTTCCAGGCAAGAATACTGGAGTAAGTTGCCATGTTTTTCCTCCAGGGCATCTTCCCAACCCAAGGATTGAACCTGAGTCTCTTGCATCTCCTGCATTGGCAGGTGGATTCTTTTCCACTGTGCCTCCAGGGAAGCCCAACAGTTATTTAGGTGCCCTTATAAGGCTATGTTTCAGCAATGACAGAATTTCTACTGTACAAGGCTGGAGCATGGGGTCAGACTATATCCTCTATTTGGGCCCTCAAGATAGTACAAGAAGTGGTTTGTACCAATAAAAGTCTTCCAAGCTCGAGCATCTTCACTCTGGCGCCAGCCATTTGGCCATCCCATCACCACTGTGTTGTGCTTCATGCCCCCAAGGCCACATGACTGGATGAGATGGGAAATGCCCTCCCTCAGTTTGGCGGCCACCACCAGCTGGGAGAATCCTTTCACCTTCTCTGCCTCCATTAGATGCTTTATGGTCTGAAAGAGAGAACCAGAACCTGAAAATTGGATTACTTTATCCTGGGTCTTATAACTTCTTACTTCTTCTCCATATTATATTCCCCTCCTCTTCCCAAACTCTGTTAAGATCATATCTTGTACAGAACAATTAGAAAAGTTTAATTTATCCCAATGAAATTTTATTACCCTTTGCCTTTTCAATTTTTAGGTGCTTACTACATACACAGACAGTGGTCTGCATGTAGACCTCTACATTTCCCTCCCTTCTGCTTTTCCTTCTAACATACCAAACAAACTGAGAACAGGGATCGTCACAAGCAAACATTCAGTGTTCCTTAATGGCCCAGGGTTAGTGTGAACATAATCTTCCTTCCTCAGTGTCAGTCTTGCTCTCACTCATATTATTAGAAATTCAGTATGATGATTCAGTTTCACTTCAGAGTTTTCTCAGGTATGTTTTATTTTTTTGTTTCTCCTATTTCCACATCCCTTTTGATATTTTAATGGTGATTATTAATGACACTTGTATTTCTTTTACTTCACTCTCTTGGTGGAATGGTGAAGGGAATAATGATATGGAAAATAGATGATTTTCCCAAAGGCACAGATTAAGTCATGGGGTATCTAGATTCACTAGTGTCTCTTGACTTCTAATACTGTGCTTTTTATTTATTTTTATGATCATTCTGGACTGTTTCTTCAGCACTTCTAGTTTTGGTGTTTCAAAGCTAAACATTTCATTTCATTCCAAAATGAAATCCAGTAAATTAAAAAAAATTTTTTTATTACATTTACTTATTTACGCTGTGCTGGTAAATTTTCACTGTGGCACTCAGACTTCTCTAGTTGTGGCATGTGGGTCTAGTTCAATGACCAGGGATTGAAACCTGCCCCTCTGCACTGGAAGCATGGGGTCTAAGCTACTTGACCACCAGGGAAGTCCCTCAGTAAAATTTTTAAAATGCAACTGAAACTTCCCCAGGGTAGTTCTATCTATTGCTTATAATAAATATTAGAATGGTAACTACTTTCTTCTTCAGGAAGAACTTTAATTCCCATAAGCTAAACAGACTTGGCAAAAGAATCCTGGCTCTGTTACCATGTATTAAGGTTAGTAAAGAGGAAGAAAATGTGCTCATTGCTCCTTGGTGTCACAACTAGACTGAGAGGAATTATCACCATGGTTCAAGGGATGATTTATTTATGTGACTTCTCTCAGGGCTGAGCCAATGTCTGGATTCTATTTGGAAATAGTGCTTAGCCTTGATAATCTTACAGTTTAGAAAGTTTTTAAATGGGAAGAATAAATTATTATCTTCTGGTTCACCTTATTATTTGGAGAATATGACCATACAAGTCAGCACAAGAAGAACACCTCTTAGGTGGCTCAGGAAAGGGATCAACTTAGAAATCTGAGGTCTTATGATTCAGCTGCACAAAACCATAAGCTAAATTATATTCTACTAGGTCATTAAGCCTTGTTACCTGCTCAGCAGCTAAAGCTTCACCATAGTTCTCCAGGAAGTTCCCAACGATGACAGAGCCCACAATTGTGAGACCCTTTCCTGCCTTAAGCTGTGAAGCAAAGGTGAGGAGACGAGGATGCTTGACGTGTAGGTCTTCATCTAGCTTCAGCAATACAAGCAGCTGCGGCCTGCAAAGAGGTTGGCAGGGGGATGGCAGGATGAGAAACCACTTTGGATCTGAGGACAGAATGACAATCCTACCCTTTAATTTAGGAGAACTGAATAAAACATATACTTTGACAGAAGGAAGAGATTAGAGAAAACGATGAGGCTATATAGTCATTCTGAATTTTCCCAGTATTATCTCAAGTTGATCAGTCTTGAAGGAAGAATGAAAAGGGTAGAAGTCTAGATCATGCAGCGTATAACTAAAAGGTCACAGAGATCAAGGATTTAGAATCAGTCAAAACAGGTTCATCACACGAATTCCTTGGGTCACACGATTGCCTTATGCTGTAATCAATGAAGTACACAATTCTGTTGATTTTTTTTTTACCTCCAGTTTTTAGTGTGTGGTGGTCCTTCCTCCAGCCTAAGCAAAGCAAATCGGGCTGCACTGAGGGACAGCCCGCGGATACCATCACCCCATTCTTTCTCAGCTCTGAGAAAAAGAGGTGAAAAGAGCAGAGACAGACTTAAAAATCTAGCAAGTACAATTTCAAAAACGAAAGTTTACTTTATTTAAAAGTAACATACACACAAACTAGATTAAAACTTGCATTAGCTATTTATATGATGCTCACTACTAACACAATGAACCCACTGTATGCAGATCAACACTATCCTCCATCAACACACTGCACTGTACAACAGTTCAGAATAAAGGGTGAGAGGCTCACTCACTTGTCTTGCGATGTAACTGTTGAAAAGCAAGAATGCTAAATAGCAATTTGGATTAGGAAATTACTATAGATCCAAAGTTCAAATTATTTCAAAAATAATGCAGAGAAAGCAAAACTCAATGTAATCTAAATCAGAGTGTTATTTATTCCTAATTTGGGCATGCTGTTAATGAAGTTGTTACAAAGTTATTCAGGACTGATTTCTTTTTCATCTCAGACACAATTCCTTGCCTGAAGAGATAAGCAAGAATATTAATATTTGTTTAATACTAACCATTATTGGAAAAGACTCTGATGCTGGGAGGGATTGGGGGCAGGAGGAGAAGGGGATGACAGAGGATGAGATGGCTGGATGGCATCATCGACTCGATGGACATGAGTTTGGGTAAACTCCAGGAGTTGGTGATGGACACGGAAGCCTGCCATGCCGTGATTCATGGAAAGAGTCGGACACGACTGAGCGACTGACCTGAACTGAATCATTATTATTTCAGTACCTCCTTTTATTTTTTTATTGATCCATATTTTCTCAATAGTTTCCCCTTAGGATCAAAATTTAGGTACAGATGAATGAAGTTATCTGGATCCCTAATGTAACTTTCACTGGTATGGCTCTAACCAAACTAGCCAGTTTCCATAGTTTTAGCATCAATCTAGATTGTATCGACAGACTCACCCTTGGTACTCGATGTATTTGTAGATCATACCGGCTATTACCATAGCTACGATGGCATAATACCAGGAAGAAATGAACATCAGAGCCAGACAGATACTCATTCCCATGAAAGAGAGTGCCCTAGAAAATTAAAGATAAAAACAAATAAAAAATGTTTTTTCTAAGCAGCTATAAGAGAAGCCTGTGATAGAGGTGCTTCTTAAACTGGTGAAAAATTATTTTTTAAAACTCCAGTATGTTGTAGACAGAACCTCTGTAAAATGCAGTAAAATTGAATTACTAGAAAAAAATGTTTGGATGCCGTGCCAATGTCAAATTTGTATAAAAGTGCCTAAACATTTTTTCCCCTGTGTGTGGCAGGGAGGCGGGGGCACTGTGCCATGAGGCATGCAGGACCTTCGTTTCCTCAATCAGGGAGTGGAAACACATAGTCTTAACCACTGGACCACCAAGGAAGTCCTTTTTCCTTAGTTTTTATAGTTATCTTATCATGGACTGGGAACAATCAGTAGATCTGCACTGAGCCCCAAAGCATCCTTGAAAAGAAAGTGAAAGTGTTAGTCGCTCAGTCGTGTCCAACTCTGCAACCCCATGGTCTGTAGCCCACCAGACTCCTCCGTCCACGGGATTCTTCAGGGAACAATACTGGAGTGGGTTGGTTGCCATTCCCTTCTCCAGGAGATCTTCCCAACCTAGGCACTGAAATCACGTCTCCCACATTGCAGGCAGATTCTTTACTGTTTGAGCCACAGGGAAGCTCCTTAGTGCTGATGTTTCCTATTGCTGGAATAATACATAAATGAACCAGGATGCTACAAAAGTCATCTGCAGTTACGAGGACAATTAATACCTACATGGCAAAGCAGGGATGGGACATGTTGTCAGAATTATTAACAACTCTATGATCTTTAGGAAAAAAAGCATTTCATGTGAATATTTCTAAAAACTTTATGAAAATTTATTAGCATACCTGCAGAACCCACTGAAATAAAATCTGCCATTAGTTTCCTTACTTTACATAGGGAACTTGGAAGAAAATAATGAAATTCTTGTTTTGATTAAATAAATTAGATAACTACATTTACTGAAGTTGTACTGTGTAAAGAATGAACTAAGTTGTATGATAAATTTCAAAGAACAAACAGAGCAGTTGTTAGTCTGGAGAAGATTAGGTCCAATGAATGAAAATATAGGGTGTAAAGAGAAAGAGGAAAAAAAAACAAAAGCAACTGGTAATACACAAAAAAACATTCATAATGAACTTTTAACTAACATTAAATCTAGAATGAGGATTAATGGTATTAAGATCAGTTGATGGTCTAAAATTGTGCCAGATAAAGGTCACATCACTATCCAACCCTGGTAAGTGAAGCTAGAAAGGGATCAAGGAAAAAGTCAGCAAAGAGGAATGTACAAACAAGTATATAATAGGACATATTAAAGAACTTCTAGCTATGAAAGAAAAGAAATGGGATGGTAGCTAAAAATGTGATAGTTCCTTTAAGGACTGAGATGTGAACACAATAGCAACAGCAGTAGCAACATCTCATTAAGAGCTTTACTGCTCACCAGGCACAGTGCTAAGCACTTTAGATTATCTCAAAACAATCCTATGAGATAGATAATATGATTAGTACCATTTCATTAATGAATAAACTGAATTTTATGTGGTTATATGCTTTGATGAAAGCTACAAAGCTAGGAAATAGTAGAGCTAAACTTGAACTCAGGTCATTGATGCCATAGGCTCATACTCTTTAAAAAAAAAATACTTACTTGAATGTGTTCTTCTTCTCTTTTTTAAAAAAATAATTTTATTTATTTATCTGTTTATTTTTGGTTGTGCTGGGTCTTCATTGATGCACAGGGCTTTTTCTCTGTTGTGCAGAGGCTTCTCATTGTGGTAGTTTCTCTTGTTGTGGATCATGGGCTCTGGGGCGCTCAGGCTTTACTAGCTGCCGGACGTGGGCTCTAGAGCACAGGCTCAAAAGTTGTGGTGCATGGACCTAGTGGCCCCGCAGCATATGGGATCTTCCCACACCAGGGATCGAACCCACAGTCCTCTGCACGGGCAGATGGATTCTTTACCAGCAAGCCACCAGAGCCACAGCTCACGCTCTTTAGTTAAAAAAACTGTCATAAGGAAGAGAGTCTGAGAGTGAACACTGAGGAAAACTGGCGAAAATAAGAGGACAAATGGAAAGGAATGAGGCTCAGGGCTCAGCTAAGATGTACGCAGGCAATCCGATCAGCAAAAGGTAGGCTGTTTTAAACTGAGGAACACAGCAGCCTGGAAATATTTCATAGTTTTGACCTTTATTCTCAACTGAGTGTTATAAGCTATTATAAAATCATGTATTAAACTTATTTAATTAATCCAACAAAGAAGAAATGAGAGCCTGAACTATGTACTAAAAAAAACACAGTAGGATGGTGGAAATTCATGTGAACACAGGAAACTAAAAGAGACAGTATGAAACAGATGGCCAAGAAAAAAACTGGATTGAGAGTTCAGAATCTCCTCATCTTCAAGTTCAATGATGAGTTCTCTCCAAATATGGGGAAGAAGGAAAAAAGCAGACTTACCAGTGGTAGTAGCGGAACCGGGGCCTCCAGTTGGGTGTTCGAAGCAACGTTTGCAAGGCACACGCCAAATTCACAAAGAGGTAACACATGAGAAAAAACCTGGCAGAATAAAAAAGTATGAGGGATGATTATTACTGTAAAATAATTCTTCAAGGATTATTTTAAATGACTAGAGAGCTTCGCTGTATTTAAGCCTTTGTTCTAGCCCACTAGCCTTTGATTAAGAATAGAGCATAGAAAAACTTCACCTCCCCACACACTTGCCCAGCCTTCTAAGTTCTCACTCAGTGAAAGACACGACCACTTTTTATCCAGTTACTCTTGGGATAATACTCAGTTTCCTCTTCACTACTCAGCCTTGTTCCAAATTCACTTATCAAGTCCTACGGATTCCCCCTGTTCACAGAACTCTAAACTTTCCCCTCTGCTTTCCACCTCTACTTCTATCAGCATATTCAGGCTCTCGTTTGTTCTTTGCTGGATTAGTTAAATACACTTCTAACTGGCATTGGAAACTTCCAACTTCCGGCTCAATTTTGGCCTCCTCCTAACCTATCTTTTATACAGAATTCATCATTATGAAGTAGAAGTAAGACCATTTTGTCCTCAAAGGATTATCCACTACTTTCAGGAAAAGTTCCAGGTCCTCTGTGATCCGCTTCTGCTTACTCCCTGTTCTGCACTTACCCTACCTGCACCTTCCACTCTCAAAGTCAGACTTTCACTTCCCTGAAAGCACTGCTCTATTTCATCTCTCAGTTCCTTCACACACATTCCCTGCCTGGAATCTCTTTCACCCCTTCACTCCATGATATAAGCATCACTTCCTCCAGAAAACCTTTCCTGATTCTCAGCCCAGTTAGGTGGACCACTGTAGAGCTCATAAAGCGTGCAGTGTTCACCCTGACCACAGTATTCATCACACTAGACAAGGATCACTGGCTTCTTTATCTACCGTCAGTTCTCTAAGGTTGTGTCTTAGTCATCTTATGCTTATCCTCAGCATACTGAAAATAACCTAGAGGGCCAGAAAATAAGCTAAGCTTTAATGAAAGTTTTCCCCCTCAAATTATCATAGTATCTGTTTTTTGCAGAAAAGTATACAAAAAAAAAAAAACTTGGGAGAAAATTCACAATCATAACCGCTAACATTTAGCACTCCTTGCATATTTTACTGTTTATTATGTTTTTAAAATCATAGATGAGACCACACTGCACCTATCTTTTTTTTTTTTTTCCTAGTCAGACTGTGTAGCTTGTAGGATTTCAGTTCCCTGACCAGGGATTGGACCTGTGCCCTTGGCAGTGAAAGCATGGAGTCCTAATCACTGGACCACCAGGGAATTCCCATGAGCCTAGACATAACATATGCAACAACAAATGAAGAGAATAACTGGCTCTTACATGGAAAGAATTGGAGCCACGAGATCCAGGGAGGCAATAAGAATTCCCAGTTCTGCGATGGCAGCAGTTAGAAGTAAAGCCCAGGTGGGTTCCCCATTGGCTTTGCTGTGACCAAAAACCTGTATATAGAAGGGAGGTATCAGACAGGTGAGTGTGGGAAAGGTTTGAGTCAGTGCTCCCTTATTCCTCTATGCTATAGTTTCAGAATCTCTAAGATAACGGCATTACAACTGTGGTACCTTTATTCCACCCACATATAAACTCATACTAGAGATTTAGAGGGCTATACAGAGTCTTGTGCTAAAACCCATCTTCATATTACACAGTCCAGTGATTTCTAAGCCTATGAAGATCAGTTTCTCCTAAAACTTGAGAAAAAAGGAAGAGGGCATAGCATAGGGTCACTCACCCTCAGAAAGGGTATGATGTTATCCTTGGCTATAGCCTGTAGCAGCCTCGGTGCTCCTGTGAGACTCTGAAGCCCAGCCCCACATGTGGAGAAGAAGGAGCCAATAACAATCACCCACGGGGATGGCCAAGATAAGGTTCCTACCACCAGATTACCTTTCACAGCATCTCCAAACCTGGGAGAGAAATCAAGAGTGCAGACGTTTAACCTGGAAATAACTTTAGATGAAAATGCTAGATAGACATTCACTCAATTTTTTCTATTTATAATTTTTTATGCTCAGATAAGAAAGGAAAAATACCAGTAGCCTGTATGATAGAAATGAAGAAAGTAAGTTTCAAGCTTTTATTCAGAATGCCAAGCAGACACCCTTATGTCTCATAGAGAAAACAGAAACTTAAAATTTTTTTTAATTTTTATTATTTGCCCTCTTTTACTTTTAGTCTCAGTTTTCCAACAGCTCTTATTGTACAGGAAAATCCTCAGTATTCAGACAAATCCACTGCTTTATTGAAGAATACTTGTTGCATCATATACAACAACACACTGGCCTCTCTTTTGGCGACCTATATATATGTACTTTCTATTGTTACTTGTGATACACATCTCAGGTGGGTTTTGAGTTTATAACTGTCTTGGTGCTGTATGGGATGATCAGACATAATGGAAGATAGATAGGTGGCCATAAAAGAAATCAATTACTCACTTGTCTCTGAGGACAACACCTTCAATACATGCACCAAAAAGGACAACATTGCTTAAATCTAAGACACTGAGAGTCAAGGAAACTGCCATTCACCCTCTAAGATGAACAGAAACACTCAGGATACTTCTATCAGTAAAATGAGTGGCTAACTTCACTAATCTCATAAATTCTTTCTTGAGTTTTAGAGATGAGGTAGGTAGATTATCTGGGTTTCCCTTGTGGCTTAGCTGATAAAGAATCTGCTTGCAAAGGGGGAGATCTGGATTCGATCCCTGGGTTGGGAAGATCCCCTGGAGAAGGGGAAGGCTACCCACTCCAGTATNTAATCTCATAAATTCTTTCTTGAGTTTTAGAGATGAGGTAGGTAGATTATCTGGGTTTCCCTTGTGGCTTAGCTGATAAAGAATCTGCTTGCAAAGGGGGAGATCTGGATTCGATCCCTGGGTTGGGAAGATCCCCTGGAGAAGGGGAAGGCTACCCACTCCAGTATTTCAGCTTGGAGAGTTCCATGGACTAAGTCCATGAGGTCACAAAGAGTCAGACACGATGGAGCAACTTTCACAGGTAGATTACCTGGTGTGAAGTGAGGGGGTAGAAAGCAGATATCTTTATTACCAGGATAAAAATATTGATCACCCTTGTTCTATGGCTGTTTCTATAACTAAAACTCAAACTGGATCCATCAAAAGGATACAGACAAAGGAGGTGGTCAGGATGGCGAGGATAGTGCCAATGGGAATGGACTTTTGAGCATCTTTCAGATCCCCAGATCTGTTTGATCCTGCCATGATGCCTTTAAAAAAGGAAAAAAGAACAAGTTAACTTCTTTAGTTCCTGGACACTGATATTTGAACTGCTATCAAAGACTAGAGGAAAATCTAGGAAGCCGGAGAACATAGCTTTGTCTCCTAAGAAAAATCCCTTCCCAGGTCTATCACCTGTAAAACAGGCCACAGCCCATGTGCTCACCTGTGACAGAGGGAAAGAAGATGCCCACCAGAAGGGTGAAAGAGGTGGTCATGTCCACAAGGACATACTCATGGTTTAGGCTGCCTGAGGCATCCGAAGAGGTGGCCGAGGGCTTCTCAAGGACCTCTCCCTTCGGTAGATAATTACTCCAAAGATTCTCTGCAGTGGGAACAAAGGGTGTATAAGCAGTAGCAGTATGGAAAGGACACAACTGGATAATTTTCTAGCCAACAGAATTCTAAATCAGATCTGTCATTTATATGGTTTTTAAGGGTATATTTGCTTCTACAGAGCACAGGTATATGCACATACATGTCATATAGTACAGTACACAAAAATGAAAACCTGATGCCCTTTCCCATCTGGTTCAGATGTAGTTTGACAAATACTTTGGTATGTACAAATACAGTTACGTTTACCAATGCCAATTAGCAAAAGTTAAGCAGACTAAGCTGAATGCCCTTACAAAGTTTATTAAAAAAAAAAAATTAGATATCAATGCTAACACCTTAGTGTAAACTTGCTTACATGCAAAGAAATTTGTGGACCGCACAGTTAAGACAGAAATCACTTAACGAAAGAATTCCAAAAATTTAGATGAGTCAGGAAAACACATGTGGGTTTGATGACATTGAAGTAATTCTAGCTGTCGCTGTTGGAAAAACTGACAACTTTACAATGTGTTAACACACAGAATACTTTAAGTTTAAAAGTCATTTGTTCAGCTCTGCTTTCAAGAACAGTAAATTTAAGCAGACAGTGCTACAAAGAGGTCCTGAAAAAGGATACATTCATTAACAGAAAAGCAGAAAGGTGCTGAATTGAGTTGCATGCTGAACTGAAGAAGGGAGGTGGCACTGTGGCAGTGAGTGTTGACGGATAACAGAAGAGTAAGAGACGTGTCCCCAAGCCTCCTAACTCACCTGTAATGACACCGCTAGCCAATCCAGGGATGCCCTGGATCGAGGTGACATTGTTGTGAACAAAGTACTCATCACAAGTGGCATTGAAAAACTGACTTGAGTTGCAGAAGAAGCCCCATAACTTCGACGGTGCTGTCATGTTGTTAACTTCCTTGGTCTTTGAGCAAACATCAATATGTCTTGATGAAAGGGTGCGGTTGCCCAGCATGCAGACCCTAAGTGAAAAAGAACAGGAAGAAAACTGAAGCCTAGGAAAAGCTATTTTAAAAAAGAAAATAGTTTAGAAATAGGTTAGTATATATATGCTTGCAAAGGAAAAAAAAAATCTCATCTCGAAGAGTTTTTACTGTCTTGGGGTGGGAAAAGAACTAGTATTGACTAGCTCTGTAAATGGTATCTTACATTTTCTGCCAACCTAACCCTTACAGCCATCTCACAAAATATGTACTAGTATTCCTACATTGTGGAGGAACTGAAATTTAGGGAGAAAAAGTAGTCTGCCTGAGCTCACACAGGTGGTGGGTAGTAGTAACAGAATTCAAATACAGGAACTGTCTGAAGATGCTGTGCTGAATCATCTTATAGAATTTCTAGGTTATTAACCAATTGTTGGGTCTAAAATCGGAGAAGGCAATGGCAACCCACTCCAGTGCTCTTGCCTGGAGAATCCCAGGGATGGGGGAGCCTGGTGGGNATACAGGAACTGTCTGAAGATGCTGTGCTGAATCATCTTATAGAATTTCTAGGTTATTAACCAATTGTTGGGTCTAAAATCGGAGAAGGCAATGGCAACCCACTCCAGTGCTCTTGCCTGGAGAATCCCAGGGATGGGGGAGCCTGGTGGGCTGCCACCTAAGGGGGAGCACAGAGTCGGACACGACTGAAGCGACTTAGCAGCAGCAGCAGGGTCTAAAATAAATCTTAAGTGTCCTTTTGTTCTTCTTTTACACACACACACACACAAACACAAATCCACCTCTTTCATTTTGGCCTAAGAAAAAGCCTTATACTCATAACAACCCCTTTGAAAATATAAAAAAAAGGTCAAATCTTCTGGATACTGTTCCAGGGAAGACAGCTTGGCTATAATTAGGCCATTCCTCTATGGCCTAATAGAAAACTGTTTTTGAACTTAAGCCTAGACCTAGTTGGAGTGAGGATATTTAAGGATAATACAAATATAGACTGTTCATTTTTTTTCTTTAAACCAAAGATATAAATACAAATAAAGGAATAATAAACCCACAGTTAAAATAACTCTCAGGAGGAAAAAAGCAACTTTTGAAATCTGCAAAATGATAGCATACATATGTGATAAATCATGTGCCTGTCACTCAGCTTCAACAACTCCCAACATTTCCCAGTCTTGTTTTATGCATTCCTCTACGTTTTTAGACTTGTTTTGCTGAAATATTTTAAAGAAAATACCACACATAAATTTTTCCCACCAAAAAAAGAGGAGACACATCAAAGGAAAACTTGAGGAAAATGGAATTTCCCAAGTTAAGATATTGCCAGAATGTACCTTTAGTACTTCTATGACTCAAGTGGACCTCCAGTTACTTTACAGCTCCTGGATGAGCAGACTGAAAATTTATCATGGACTCTTATTACTGACAGCACTTTGCACAGGAAAAGGAATACTGGACTGGGAGTCAGCAAACCACAAGATTTGTGTTCTTGCTCTGCCTATCATTAACTTTGGGGCAAGTCATTTAATTTCTCTGGACCTGATCTTTATATATTTTTCATCTTTAACACTGACAGTGTAATTTCTAAGTATGCTGCAGAGCATTAAATATTGTCAGCATTTCCTTAAAGACTAAAGCATAATTTCATTTTTTCCTCATTTGCATCATGTGTTGTTGGAAGTTAGTCTCTGTTCAAAATGACAAAAATTTTCTAACAAAACAGTGTTTATTTTCATGTTGACAGTGATGTATAAACAATAAATTGGACAAATCAAAAAAAAAAAAAAAAGAAAAATCTGTTTTTCAGTAATCAGGTTAAATCAACATAAGACTGATGAGTGTGATCCCTGGATTATTCAGATGATTTTTCAAAGACAGTCACTATAACAAGGTTACAAGCAATACTCAGTGCTGGCTAGTTCCTATGCCACTAGTCAAATGGAAAACAGGTGTGCCTTTGAGTCACATATCTGTACAAACCCATTTCTACTTCAAAAAGTATACATTAAGGCACCTGTACTACTTATGTATGTCATATAATTTATATAGAAACAGATACATATACAAATGATGTGACATTTATTTCCCTTTATTTTGTGACTAGAGAGTTCATGATTGTACTAAAAACAAAATAAAAAATTCAATTGTAAATACTTAGGTAGGAATTAAGGTTTTTTTGACTCTCTTGATTTTTCATTAACAAAAGGAATCTAACATTTAAATACTCTATCAAGGTTGCTGACAGTAACTATGCTGTTTGAAAGCCCTTCATGAATAGTTCAAATATAGATAATCATTATCAAGAGGTTTTGAAAAACCTACTATCTATATCCAAATGATGGCCACAGCTGCCAATTCTATGCTTGGGACATAAGGAAGATGACACACACAGTTTCCTCGGAGGCTTCCTGCACAGATCTAACTGGGCTTATCCAAGTGGGAAATCTCAGTGAAACTGTGAAATTCTGCCTTGAAATGATCACATCACCAGATACTGTTAATGGCTACCTAATAATGATGCCTAGTCAGAGAGACACGTACGGGAAGTGTGGAGGGGCGAATGAAGACTTGATGGCTCCAGCATAGATGGCCAAGATGGACACAATGACACAGGCCAGAAAGAGTGAGGCAAACTTGTTCACATAGCGTACGCCGATGAACACCACCAATACCATGAGGACCAAGAAGGCTGTCCCATAGACACGCATGTTATTTAGCATGGCTGCTGACTCCTTGAGTGCGTCGTCACTATGAAAGATGGCAGCTCGAGGGACGATATATACCTGTTAAGCAAAAAAAGGAGAAAATGAGGTCATTCAAAGTAATCGAAGGGTTGTTGTTGTTTGCATTTGCTTTCACAAACGAAAGCAAAACTGAGACAGAAAGTGACTGGAGACATAGCCTAATTCCTGTTTCGATCTAAAATGCCTACACAAATAGGGTATCATTGATTAGCCTACATGCTATTCTGAATACTTACACTTCCAAATGGAAAAACAAGGGATATATTAATAGCTTATCCAAAGTGTTATACAAAGTAACTGTAAAGATTATTTTGAGTCCTACTTCTGCTATTGTTACTTTCAATACTAAAAAATATATCCTAGTGAATAAACAAACATTTTATGTCATTGGGATAAAAACATCAATAAACTTTATTTTACTTTTTCCCCATTAGCATGTCTTGCCTCTGAGACTTTACCTTTTTGGGTGAGGTGGCAGGGTGCTGGTGATGGGGTGGAGGGGAGGGAGTAGGCAGCCAAAGGATACCCTCAACCTCTCTGACTCAAACTCCCAGTAGGCGGTCAATAACAGGTCAGCAATCAATCACTTGATTGATTCCTGTAGATGGTTTCTCAAAAGCTTTGCTATCAAATAGCAAAATAAGTCCAAGTCTGTATCTTTTCCATACTATAGACCACAATTAAGCCATTACTCACCAGAAAAATTTCAATGGCACCAAGGATATACATAGCTGCTGCAAATGTGGTACCAAGATAAAAGCAGAGGCCAACAGCTCCACCAAACTCTGGGCCCAGTGCTCGGGAAATCATAAAGTATGAGCCTCCAGCTAAAAGGTAAAATAGAAGGTGAACAAGATAAAGAAAGTATGCTAGTAACAGGAATGTAAACAAGTTGTAAAAAAGGATAAATGCTTCAGGCTTTTAAAAACCCTGAGTGTGATAAAAAGTAGATTTCCCAGTAGGAAGTAAAAGATGAAACCTTCATACTACACATCTAATATCCCACATAAAGCAGCACAATTTTGTCAGTATTACTAAGAAAAATATCAGATGATATTTACCACAGGCATCAGATAGCTGAATAAAATATAAATTCTAACTAAAAGAAGCTAAAAATGCAGTAGAAATGAGAGAATCTAGCTTAAAAAACAAAAATTTTTTTTTTAAAAGATGGTTTCTCAAGTCAAACAGTAGTGCCTGTGGCCAACAGACTAAATAAATAACATTCCTTGGAAGTCTGCACCTCTATCTTTATAGCATAAACATATAGCAATCAGTGACAACCCATGAAATCCAAACTCAGCTACTGACCTGGCACCACTCCATTAGTGGCAATGGCACTCATGGAGATAGCAGTCAACATCGTCTATAAAGAAAGAGTTAGGAGGCTGTTACTATACAAAGACAACATTTCCATTTTACTTTCCCATCTGCAGGTCTCAGAGCACTTGTCAAATATTCACCTCTACATACTTATATGGAGGGAGTTCCTCATACTCAATGGTATGGAAATGAGATGATGAGCTTCATCACTGCACTAGTCACACCACTGGTATCTGGAGTATTCCATTAAAATGCTCCTTCATGGTAATCAGTGGGTTAGGTGCTATTAAGAACCACTGATCCTACCCTGATCTTCTAGTTAAAAACTTGAAAAACAGATTGGAAACCGACTAAACACTGGCTACAATAACAAGAATAATATTCAGTAACGAGAACCACTGAAGACTTCTGAGTTCACAAGAACTGTATTTTAAAAAACATTACCTGATAGTGGCAGAGTACAGAATGGACTGCAGATAGGGAGCAGATGGAAGCAGAATGACTTGTTAGCAGGCTAATACAGTGGTTCAGTGAGAGGTAAGGACTGCAGTGGTAGAAGTAGGAATATAAAGAAGGGGGTTGAATAAGAGATTTCAGAGGGAGACCTCACTGGCCTTGATATCTGATGAGATATGACAAGCAATCAAGTAGTCAAATATGGCTCTCAAGTTTCAAGACTAAGAAACTGAGAGAAAAAATTGAGTCATGAATGATATGGACTATGTCCATTTACCCTGCTCTGCATGGTACTCAGTTGAGCAAAATGTACAGGGAGTGTGTGATGGTGACAGTAATAAGTCAGCAGACAGCTTAATAATAAAAAATGTTTATAATAATCTATCAACTTACAACAAAATTGAGAGATGTAGCTGGGATACACAGATAAGAGGAATTTAAATTAAAGGAAGACCAGAATGTTCTCAGTTTAATGGAAAGAAGACCTGGAAATAACACCCCAATTTCTGGAGAAGGGGTAAGGGATGACACTTCAAAATAAATACTTCTTACCCCCAAACAACAATCAGCTGTTTGCTGGTCCTGGTCCTGCAGTGGAGTAATATATCTCATTTGCTAACACATTTTCTATCACAACACTAGCATTATCAAATTCAAATGGTTTGTCTTCTGAAGGGTTGTCTTCAGAAGTGTCTTCTGAAGTCAGGGGCTGTATCTTCTACTTCCAAGGGAAGCCTTTCTTTGTAATTTTGAGTACCATATATTACAATAAGCAGTGAGTAACTGACTAAACCGAAAATCCTTTAGATTTTTTTTTTTTTTCCCTTTAGATTTTAATACCAAAATAATCTCTCCTGTTGAGATCATGAGTGTTTTCCCAGTATGTATTCTTTCTTTTATTCCCTAAGAGGTTAAAGCATGATACTCTTGAGCTCTTGCGTGTTCCAGGTGATTTCCAGGGGTCAACTTGGGACTTACACAACAGCAGCAGATAAGGACAATTGCAAAGGCCTGCAGAACTCCAGCTGTGCCCACCACCCATGTAAGGCGCAGAAACAGGATCACTCCAAAAATATTTTGTAGACATGGGAGGTAGACACCCATGAAGGTACCCATTTGGGGAGTCTGGAAAGAAAGATGTTGACAAAAGAAAAAAATCATGTAGTCATCTAGAAGAGCTGATTCATCCTTTTACTTTTATATAAAAACTTGTGCCCTAACTATAATTTTAATTGCAAAACAGAGATGAAAAGTTTAAGCAGTATCTTTAAATAGGCACATACAAGATCTCCATCTAACAAATGTCTATCACCATACTTATTATTCCTAGAGATACATATTTTAACTTTACAGAGATCTCCACATGTTTTTACATAGGAATCCTATCACAAACTTTTAGGTGCATCTCCAACAATTTAAAAGTTTCTATTCTTCAAGGGCATTAGTTTTTCTTTAAAAAAAAAAAAGGCGGGGATAATGACTTGATGGAATTTCTTCAGAATGTGGCGTAAATCTTTCATAGTAGTTGGTAAATGGAGCTGATAAAAAGATCTGAGTGTTGCTTTACTCCTGAACAACCAGAAAGCTAACTTGTAATTTTGTTCCCTATTTTCATGGATGTGGACACTTTTCAAGTGCTAGTCCCTTTCCCTGGAATGCTCATCTCCCAGCTACACATTACAGAACTCACCCCTCACGTGGCTGGCATATACAAAGTGTTCAATAGCTCTTGAGCAAAGAGTGATACCCAGGACATTTTTTCCTCTCTTCTATATGGGGCTCTTTTAACTTGCCTTACTATTCTAAGGCCTCACCTTGGTGGGCTTCTTTTTCCCTTCAGTGATGTTCTCTGCCTCTTCATGTTCCTTTGCTCCTTGTGTCAGATTAGTATAATTGGCCAAGCGGCTAAGGAGAGAAGACACCTTTGGTCTGGTGTCCATTTCTTCCTATAAAGCCAGGAAATAAGGAAGAAATACATGATGAAGAACAGAGACTAAACATCAAAACGATCCATCTATCAGAAAACTGCAAGGTAATCACAGGCACATATTTTTAAAAAATTTATCAGAGATTTTATTCTCCCCTCATATTATAAGCTGTAATCAGAGCTACATGGATTCTTAGAAATTTTTAAATGAAAAGCTTTGATTGTAATAGCTGACAGAAAACAAAAACCCACACTGGCTCCTTATAGATAGTTGTAACCTCATAAAAGGCTTCCCAGATGGCACTGGTGGTGAAGAATCCACCTGCCAACGCAGGAGATGCAAGACATGCTCATTCAATCCCTGGGTCGGGAAGATCCCTTGAAGGAGGAAATCGCAACCCACTCCAGTATCCTTGCTTTGAAAATCCCATGGACAGAGGAGCCTGGCAGGCTACGGTCCATGAGGTCACAAAGAGTCGGACAAGACTGAGCGCACATGCGATTGCAAACCTCATAAATAACATCGATGACATAATTTTAATCACAGTACCGCTAACAGTCTACTAACAGTATTACTAATAGTCAGCTCATATTGATAGTTATTATTTACAGCACCAAGTGTGGACACGTCAATGAAAAACTTTTGTGACTGAACCAGATATTCACCTCAGACCATTTCTTGAAGGAAACTAAGAGAAAATGTTATTAAAAAAAAAACAGGTATGCCAAAACCAATATAGTACTGTAAAGTAAAATAAAGTGAAAAAAAAAAACGAACCCCCCTCCCCACCAAAATAAAAAATAAAAAAATAGGAACACTGAGAAAAGTGGCATTTGAATCATTGTCCAAAGTAAGACAAAGCAGTGCTGGACTAAACCAGGCTCCTTTCAACAATCAGGCCACAGGTTCCATCAAAGTCCATGCCGTCTTAGTCAGATTCAACAGCCTGCTTCCTACCCTGCTTTTTGGTTAGTGCTGTGCTAAGTTGCTTTAGTCGTGTACAACTCTTTGTGACCCCATGGACTGTAGTCCTCCAGTCTCCTCCGTCCATGGGATGCTTCAGGCAAGAATATTGGAGTGGGTGGCCATGCCCTCCTCCAGGGGATCTTCCCAACCCGGGACAGAACTTACCTCTCCGGCAGCTCCTGCACTGCAGGCAGATTCTTTACTGCTGAGCCACTAGAGAAACTCTTTTGGTTACTAGTTCTAAGGTAAGTAACATTCATCCCAAACACAGAATTGAAAAATTGTATAGATTATTACAACATAAACATTTACATCCTAGTTAAATTAGACAGCAAGATTCTCCATGTGCCTGTGATGTCAACATTCCTCTTTATTTCACAGAAATTTGATTCAATGGTTATTAACTAGCAATAATTAGATTATATAGATTAAATCAACTACAATGACAAACTATAATAATGAGTATTATATTTTAACAGTTAGTTATTAAGTAATCCAACCTGTACTATTTTAGAACTAGATGGGGTAGAGGACAACAATCTTAAAATTTCTGTTCCTGAAGTCTCTGCCCTAGTTTTCTCCCAAATATTACCTCAAAGAGTGCCAAATTCTTATCAAAATATTCATCTCCTTCTTCATAATTGGAATTGTTAAGATAAGCATTTCGCGCTTTCTTATGTCCATCATCTGGAAAAAAAAGTACACCATGTTAGTTTCTCATTGGTACTGAAGAGGCATTAGCACCAAAGAACTGCATGTTGCCTCTGTAATAATGAAACTCACTTTCATATTCAGATTTTCATCTCAAGAGTGGTAGCATTGCCTAGAAAATGTGACTTCCTCTTGAAAAGGAGCAAAAGCAAATCTCTAAGAAGTAAACATGGGTCACTCCTTTTCTTAACAATATGAAGACTGGAAACACTATTCTTTTCAGACTCTAGCCTAGAGAGACCCTACTCTTACTGTCATCCAAAGCCAGAATGAAAAATGAAAAGTCATTGAGTACCTGCAAGGTGTACAACACTGTGCTGGACAAGGCTCCTTTACACACTGTTCCTGTTGATAATGGTAATAAAAGCCCTTGGCCTTCAGGGCTGTCTGACCTTTTCTAAATGACACCATTTTTGTACAAACATTTGCCACATATCTTTTTATGTGAAAACAGGCAACCCACAAGAATTCGGTGAATCCACTCCGAGGAAAAACGAGAGCGCGACTGGGTTCCCTGAAACAGTAGAGATTCTGTGGTTTGAGTGCTTTCTTAACTTTGGGTCTTTATCGGTGTAAAAGTTACACAGCTATACAGGTCTGGCAGAAGAGAAAATTTTAATAACTGTGTAAGTGTCATTAAGAACTAAGATTTTAGAGACTTCCCTTGCAACCCAGTAGTTAATAAGACTCCATACTTTCATTGCAGGGGGCACAGGGTTCAACTCCTAGTTGGGGAACTAAGATACCACATATAGCATGGTGAGGCCAAAAAAAAATAAAGGCCCCCCCAAACTCTAAGATTTTAAATACTGAGGAACTAGAGATCAATATAAAAATTAAAGATTTTAATCTAAAGTCCTAAAACCTTATATATGTAAGATGAGCTTGGGAAACAGAAAGCTATCAAAATAACTGAGTCATGTCAAAGGACAGAAGAGTCAACCGGAAGGTCTTCCCACTGGCTAAAAATGGGATAATGTGAACACTAAAAATACATAATGCAATGAATTCAAATGCAACTACTTGAAATATCCAAATGGTACATTAAAAAAAAAAAAAATGACATTTTTTCCTCTCTTCTATATGGGGCTCTTTTAACTTGCCTTACTATTCTAAGGCCTCACCTTGGTGGGCTTCTTTTTCCCTTCAGTGATGTTCTCTGCCTCTTCATGTTCCTTTGCTCCTTGTGTCAGATTAGTATAATTGGCCAAGCGGCTAAGGAGAGAAGACACCTTTGGTCTGGTGTCCATTTCTTCCTATAAAGCCAGGAAATAAGGAAGAAATACATGATGAAGAACAGAGACTAAACATCAAAACGATCCATCTATCAGAAAACTGCAAGGTAATCACAGGCACATATTTTTAAAAAATTTATCAGAGATTTTATTCTCCCCTCATATTATAAGCTGTAATCAGAGCTACATGGATTCTTAGAAATTTTTAAATGAAAAGCTTTGATTGTAATAGCTGACAGAAAACAAAAACCCACACTGGCTCCTTATAGATAGTTGTAACCTCATAAAAGGCTTCCCAGATGGCACTGGTGGTGAAGAATCCACCTGCCAACGCAGGAGATGCAAGACATGCTCATTCAATCCCTGGGTCGGGAAGATCCCTTGAAGGAGGAAATCGCAACCCACTCCAGTATCCTTGCTTTGAAAATCCCATGGACAGAGGAGCCTGGCAGGCTACGGTCCATGAGGTCACAAAGAGTCGGACAAGACTGAGCGCACATGCGATTGCAAACCTCATAAATAACATCGATGACATAATTTTAATCACAGTACCGCTAACAGTCTACTAACAGTATTACTAATAGTCAGCTCATATTGATAGTTATTATTTACAGCACCAAGTGTGGACACGTCAATGAAAAACTTTTGTGACTGAACCAGATATTCACCTCAGACCATTTCTTGAAGGAAACTAAGAGAAAATGTTATTAAAAAAAAAACAGGTATGCCAAAACCAATATAGTACTGTAAAGTAAAATAAAGTGAAAAAAAAAAACGAACCCCCCTCCCCACCAAAATAAAAAATAAAAAAATAGGAACACTGAGAAAAGTGGCATTTGAATCATTGTCCAAAGTAAGACAAAGCAGTGCTGGACTAAACCAGGCTCCTTTCAACAATCAGGCCACAGGTTCCATCAAAGTCCATGCCGTCTTAGTCAGATTCAACAGCCTGCTTCCTACCCTGCTTTTTGGTTAGTGCTGTGCTAAGTTGCTTTAGTCGTGTACAACTCTTTGTGACCCCATGGACTGTAGTCCTCCAGTCTCCTCCGTCCATGGGATGCTTCAGGCAAGAATATTGGAGTGGGTGGCCATGCCCTCCTCCAGGGGATCTTCCCAACCCGGGACAGAACTTACCTCTCCGGCAGCTCCTGCACTGCAGGCAGATTCTTTACTGCTGAGCCACTAGAGAAACTCTTTTGGTTACTAGTTCTAAGGTAAGTAACATTCATCCCAAACACAGAATTGAAAAATTGTATAGATTATTACAACATAAACATTTACATCCTAGTTAAATTAGACAGCAAGATTCTCCATGTGCCTGTGATGTCAACATTCCTCTTTATTTCACAGAAATTTGATTCAATGGTTATTAACTAGCAATAATTAGATTATATAGATTAAATCAACTACAATGACAAACTATAATAATGAGTATTATATTTTAACAGTTAGTTATTAAGTAATCCAACCTGTACTATTTTAGAACTAGATGGGGTAGAGGACAACAATCTTAAAATTTCTGTTCCTGAAGTCTCTGCCCTAGTTTTCTCCCAAATATTACCTCAAAGAGTGCCAAATTCTTATCAAAATATTCATCTCCTTCTTCATAATTGGAATTGTTAAGATAAGCATTTCGCGCTTTCTTATGTCCATCATCTGGAAAAAAAAGTACACCATGTTAGTTTCTCATTGGTACTGAAGAGGCATTAGCACCAAAGAACTGCATGTTGCCTCTGTAATAATGAAACTCACTTTCATATTCAGATTTTCATCTCAAGAGTGGTAGCATTGCCTAGAAAATGTGACTTCCTCTTGAAAAGGAGCAAAAGCAAATCTCTAAGAAGTAAACATGGGTCACTCCTTTTCTTAACAATATGAAGACTGGAAACACTATTCTTTTCAGACTCTAGCCTAGAGAGACCCTACTCTTACTGTCATCCAAAGCCAGAATGAAAAATGAAAAGTCATTGAGTACCTGCAAGGTGTACAACACTGTGCTGGACAAGGCTCCTTTACACACTGTTCCTGTTGATAATGGTAATAAAAGCCCTTGGCCTTCAGGGCTGTCTGACCTTTTCTAAATGACACCATTTTTGTACAAACATTTGCCACATATCTTTTTATGTGAAAACAGGCAACCCACAAGAATTCGGTGAATCCACTCCGAGGAAAAACGAGAGCGCGACTGGGTTCCCTGAAACAGTAGAGATTCTGTGGTTTGAGTGCTTTCTTAACTTTGGGTCTTTATCGGTGTAAAAGTTACACAGCTATACAGGTCTGGCAGAAGAGAAAATTTTAATAACTGTGTAAGTGTCATTAAGAACTAAGATTTTAGAGACTTCCCTTGCAACCCAGTAGTTAATAAGACTCCATACTTTCATTGCAGGGGGCACAGGGTTCAACTCCTAGTTGGGGAACTAAGATACCACATATAGCATGGTGAGGCCAAAAAAAAATAAAGGCCCCCCCAAACTCTAAGATTTTAAATACTGAGGAACTAGAGATCAATATAAAAATTAAAGATTTTAATCTAAAGTCCTAAAACCTTATATATGTAAGATGAGCTTGGGAAACAGAAAGCTATCAAAATAACTGAGTCATGTCAAAGGACAGAAGAGTCAACCGGAAGGTCTTCCCACTGGCTAAAAATGGGATAATGTGAACACTAAAAATACATAATGCAATGAATTCAAATGCAACTACTTGAAATATCCAAATGGTACATTAAAAAAAAAAAAAACTAGTCCCCTTCGCAGAGTTGCTATGAAAAAATATCAAAGTCTGAAAAATAATAAAAGTAAAGAATTAAGCAATTAGCCCTAAATCCCACCTTTCCTGTACCAATTATAGTTCAAGGTAACCAAGGAGAGAAAATTTCTTTATCATAGAAACACTCTAATAAACGCAGATGGAATGATATAATTACAAAAACAACACCAATTTCCAACCCCTAATGAAATAATGGTTATAAGCAGTCATCATCAATGGTTGCTAAAAGCCTTAGGTGAAAGCCTGAGACATAACCCACTGATCAAGCTTAGCATCATTAAAAGTGGGACAACACAATCTTCTAATGTAATGCAATAAAAGATACACTGTACAATTTATGATGTATTCTTAACCAAAGAATGAATGGAAGCTGAATATAAGCAAACCTCTAAGTCTAACTATCAGTTCACAGAAATCAAAGGAAGAGCATGTTAAACATCACCGCAAAGATGCAGTCATCAAACTCAGAATGTGGGGCTTCCCTAGGGAATCAAGTGGCAAAGAATCCAGCTGCCAATGCAGGAGACACAGGTTTGATCCCTGCGCCAGGAGGGTCCAACTGCCACAGAACATGTGGACCACTGAACCCATTCTACAGCTACTGAAGTCCGTGTGCCCTCGAGTTCACGTTCGACAGCAAGAGAGGCCACCACAATGAGAAGCCCGTGCGCCACAGTGAAGAGCAGCCCCACGACTAGAGAAAAAGCCCGCACAGCAAGAAGACCCACACAGCCAAAAGTAAATAAAATTATTTTTAAAAAATTCAGAATGTGGACAATTCCATATGGCAAATAATCTGCTTTTGTTAACAAATAAATGGCATAAACTAAAACAGGTGAACTCATAAATTAAGAGACTTAAGATGACATACCAAATCAGTCGCAAGGTGCAAAACTTGTTAGAATCCTGACTCAAACCAAATGTCAGGAAACAATCAGAGGAATATGAATATGGACTGGTTATTTTCTTTAGAAAGGGCAAAAATATTCTGGGGAAAAAATTTGGTGGGGGCTGAAAAATTTGCAACATTGTTGAAGCTGGGTGATGGGTTCATGTTGTTTCATTATGCTATTCTACTTAACTCTTCTGTACCTCTGGAAATTCCCATAATGAAAAGTCATAAAAAGAAATGCAATTATTATCCTCCCTCTAATGCTTCCAGAAAATTTTGCAGAATGACACAGCTAAAAATTATCACCACTTTTGAGTAATTCATTTAATCAATTAATTCAGTAAGTAAAGACTAAGTTCTTATATGTTGGGCACTACAACAGTAGACAAGGCAAGTAAAGACTACTTTCATTGTGCATATACTAAAGTCACAAAAGACAGAAAATAGATTTTTTAAAAGTGTAAGTTCAATGAAGAAAATGAAACATGTACTGGGATAGATTATGACAGGATGGGAAGGCAGACAAGTTTTGATAAGATCATTAGAGTGATGATAAGCAGATCCTCCAGAATTATATACTAATTTATAGTATTTGCCAAATATTCACATAGGCTAATTTTAAAATACTAATGTGACTTCACTGAACTTGGTTTCAGGAAGAGAAGATACACTTGGCTTTCATGAGCTGGTATGTGCTAACTGGATGTAGCATACTCTTGGCACAGGATGGACGGGAAAAACCTGCATTTCAGGTAGAGGGGATAGCAGTTCTAAAAGACCCTAAAGCCAAAATAAATAAATAAAAGATCCTAAAGCAGATATAATCTTAATGGACTCATAAACAGAATATATAACATGGCCAAAATAGAGTTAGGATAGAGTGGCTACAAAGACAGGAAGAAGTCAGATCATGTAGTTCTTTAGCAAATGGATAGTTCTTTTAAGTCCACTTATTGAGAAGTCCCCTCCTTTTTGCCACTGACCTATTCTAGATAAAAACAGTACAAAGGGCGTTGGGGCTGGGAAAGAGTGACGTGAGAGTGTGTTAAGTTATTTTCTTCATTTAGGGGATGGGAGTAGACAGAGTATTTTTAAGTAAGGGACTGAAACTTACAAGTTAAAATATAAAGATTGACACATTGGATTAAACAACAAAATCCAGGCATCTATGTCTCTTGTTTACAAGAATCATAATAAGGACACACAAAGGATAAAAGTAAAGGAAAGAGATATATCAGGAAAAACCTAACCAAAATAAAGCTGGTACAGTTTTATTGTTAGCAGACACATATTTCTTTAAGAGAAAAACTTTATTAGGAATGAAAGGGTAACCACACAAGGCCTAATTCACCAAGGAAGTATATAAATTTTAAACATATATCTATTATTTATAGTTATTTCTTTCTGTGTAACAAATGACTCTCAAATTTAGAGGCTTAAACAACACATGCTTACCATCTCAGTTAGTGGGTGCCAGGAATACGGACATGGCTTAGCTGGGCACTCTACTCCACAGTCTCCTGTCAGAACCGTGGTCTCATTGGAAGGCCTGGGGAAGATTCTCTTCCAACCTCAGTTACACAGTTGGCAGGATTCAGTTTTGTTTTGTTTTTCAGGCTGTTGGCCAAGGGGCTTTCTCAACTTCCTTGCCATGTGGGACTTTTCACAGGGCAGCTCACAGCATGGCAACTGGATTTCTGCAAAGCATGCCATCAAAGAGCCAGCGATGGGGTGCAAGGCAGATGTCACAGTCTTTTTGTACTCTCATTTTGCAAGTGACACCATTTTTGTCATATTCTAATAATTAGAAGTTTTGGAGTCATAAAGTCCAGCCCTCACTCAAAGGAGAGATGATTACACAAGGGCATGAATACCAGCAAGAAAGGATCAACAGAGCCGATCTAAAAGGTTGCCTAGGGAGTTCCCTAGTGGTCAGGATTTGGTGCTTTCACTGGTGGGACTGGGTTCAATCCCTGGTCAGGGAACTGAGATCCTGCAAGCCAAAGTGCAGCTAAAGAAAAAAAAAGGCCATATCCACCCATCCATCCATGCCTCAAAATATTTGAGGCAAAAATGAACAGAACTATATCAACAAATTAATAAATCTACCATCACACGGAGATTTTTAACATATTTTTCCTCAATAATTGACAGGTGAAGCAGACAGAATAGCAAAGGTAAAGAAATCCAAATGACACAATGAATAACCCTGACCCTAATGGAGATAGAGTTCTGCATGCAAAATAAGAGATTACACATTTTAATCAAACATACATGGAAATTTTATATATGGAAACTTATCATGAACTAGATCTTAAAGGCTGTACAAATATCGAACTTATATCAACTATAAGCCATGATCTTGGTGTATAACAAGAAGTTAGAATTATAAACAGACAAATTTAAAAACCATGCAAATTTAGGAATTAAAAACTACACATTTTCCAATGTGTACACAATTCAAGGATCAAAGATTAATCTACTTAAAAAGTGAGTAACAACAAAAACACCACCTATTGAAACTTGATACAGCAAAAGCATCACTTCAAAGTAAAGTTATTGCTTTAAAGTTTTATATAAGGAAAGTAAAAAGAATAAAAATTATATGAGCTAAATACCTATTTTAAGAAGCCAGAAAGGAAAGAGAATAAATCCTAAGACAACAGAAAGAAAAAGATAATGATAACTATACCAGTTGTCTTTTGGTTAAATGTCCTTTTCTGTTTTTCAACTTTTCATTTTTCCTGGGTTCTTATGCTGTAGGTAGATATCCTGTAAAGAGCGTGCAGCTGTGTTTTTAAAAATCTGACAATCTGTCTTTTTAATTGTCAAGTTAGGTCCATCAACTTTAGCAACTGATATATTCGGACTGAATTGTACCATCTTTTTATTTCTCTTTTGTTTTCTTTCTCTTTGATTCATTCTCATTTTCTCTCTGGATTGTTTTGGTTTACTTTCCCTTTTCCATTTTTTCTGTCTCCTAGCTTGGAGTTTTCACACTCTATTTCTATTCCTTTAGTCAGTTCCAACTCTCACCTCCTGACTTACATATTACTGTCCAACATTTCTAGTTTTTTTTTCACTACACAAATAAGACACAATTTCATATTTACAACACTGACTTGGGTGAAGGTCTACATTTACCATTTCATTTGTTCAATATTCTTTGTTGCATTTCAGAATACTAGTCTTCGGGGATCATTTTCCTTTTACTTGTGGTATATTCTTTACAATTCCTTTAGAGAAGGGTTTCTCAAACTCAGCACCGTGAAATTTCAAACAGTATAATTATTTGTTGTAGGATATTGTCCAGCACATTTTAGAATGTTTAAGAGCATCCTTGGCCTCTAGTCACTAGATGCCAGTAGCACCAATAGTGACAATCAAAAATATCTCCAAACATTTCCAAATATCTTTTGGGGACAGAATTGTCCCTAGTTGAAAACAAATAGTTTAGAGCAAGTTTTCTGGTAAAAAATGTTGTTGGCTTTTACTTATTTACAATTATATTTTGCCCTTAACCCCAAGTGTCTTGCTAAGCAAAATTCTAGGATAATAAATTTTTTCCAAACAGTTTAAGACATTTGTTATCTGAGAAATTTATCATCCTGTTGTTATTCTGATGATCTGTTTCTTCTCTCTGCTGCTTTCAAGATCTTTTCTTAGATGTCCTGCAGCTTTATTAAGGTATGTCCACATGTGGTTTTCTTTTTGTTCACAACTACCTTCTGCCTTTTTCTAATCTGTTTAACCCCTTTATTTTTAAAAATATCAACAACTGTTTGTTTCAGTTCAGTTCAGACGCTCAGTCCTGTCCGACTCTTTGCGACCCCATGAATCGCAGCACGCCAGGCCTCCCTATCCATCACCATCTCCTGGAGTTCACTCAGACTCACGTCAATCAAGTCCATGATGCCATCCAGCCATCTCATCCTCGGTCGTCCCCTTCTCCTCCCGCCCCCAATCCCTCCCAGCATCAGAGTCTTTTCCAATGAGTCAACTCTTCGCATGAGGTGGCCAAAGTACTGGAGTTTCAGCTTTAACATCATTCCTTCCAAAGAAATCCCAGGGTTGATCTCCTTCAGAATGGACTGGTTGGATCTCCTTGCAGTCCAAGGGACC
>SJYX01017052.1:192302-227721 GCA_006410675.1 Oreotragus oreotragus
TGTGAGATGAGTGCAATTGTGCGGTAGTTTGAGCATTCTTTGGCATTGCCTTTCTTTGGAATTGGAATGAAAACTGACCTTTTCCAGTCCTGTGGCCACTGCTGAGTTTTCCAAATTTGCTGGCATATTGAGTGCAGCACTTTCACAGCATCATCTTTCAGGATTTGAAATAGCTCAACTGGAATTCCATCACCTCCACTAGCTTTGTTCTTAGTGATGCTTTCTAAGGCCCACTTGACTTCACATTCCAAGATGTCTGGCTCTAGATGAGTGATCACATCCTCATGATTATCTGGGTCATGAAGATCTTTTCTGTACAGTTCTTCTGTGTATTCTTGCCACCTCTTCTTAATATCTTCTGCTTCTGTTAGGTCGATACCATTTCTATCCTTTATCGAGCCCATCTTTGCATGAAATGTTCCCTTGGTATCTCCAATTCTCTTGAAGAGATCTCTAGTCTTTCCCATTCTGTTGTTTTCCTCTATCTCTTTGCATTGATTGCTGAAGAAGGCTTTCTTATCTCTTCTTGCTGTTGTTTGTTTACCTTCTCTTTAAACAGTCTCATGTTCCTAGCTGCATCCTCTATTAAATAATTGACATTTAACAGTGTTATATTCCAGACTCAACACCATTTCATTCCTTTTGAAAGTTACAACAGGAGGAAAGGAGTTCCAGCCCTAGCATACTACTTCCCTATTATTCAGCAGCCCTCTAATACTGTTGCTATAAAAAATCTGACTTCTGAAATCCCCTGCCCCTGCCCTGCTGCTCGCTGGTCTAAACCATCTCCTAACAGCTCTGGCTTCCTGGGCTGCAGCCCTGGCACCTGTTTGAGGCCTCTCTAGTTTCAAGTTTCAGGTGCAACTACCCTAACTTTCAGACACTCTGGTTCTGGAAGTTTCTGACTCAACATCTATTCACTTGCTTAATTTTGTTTTGGGTGGTTGGAAGGAAGAATGTCTCCAGAGACTTTGCCTGCATTTATGAGACCAATGATGCCTTCCAAATTGTCTTACCCAGGGTCTACTTGTGGTGGTGGGAGGGTCCAGTAGAGCTCCTGGTCAATTATGAAATGTCAGGGCTTTCTGGGCAAGGAGCAAAGCTCTCATCATAAGTAGTTAACTGAAAGGCGTGGTTCAACCAGGTATAAAATCAAAAGTGGTTATACTGAAGGGCGTGGATCAATTTCTTGGTCTGAATATCTTGGAAATCATGCTGCTGTCTGATGTACAACCTTCAGAAATCTGGGTCACTACTATGACTCCAGGAAATCCCAAGTGAAATGGAAATTCTAGTTTCTGAATAGCAAATAACCTTTACTATGCAAGAACTAAAAATACAAACTCATATCCATCCAAGGACTTCTTTAGAATTATGCAGAATCCTAAGATGCCTTTGGACGATACCTAGTGAGACTGGCCTCAGTAATGCTTTGAAGGTCATACCTGAATGGTCTAGTGGTTTTCCCTACTTTCTTCAATTTAAGTCTGAATTTGGTAATAAGGAGTTCATGATCTGGTCATTCAGGTATGACCTAAATCAAATTCCTTATGATTATACAGTGGAAGTGAGAAATAGGTTTAAGGGCCTAGATCTGATAGAGTGTCTAATGAACTATGGAATGAGGTTCATGACACTGTACAGGAGACAGGGATCAAGACCGTCCCCATAGAAAAGGAATGCAAAAAAGCAAAATGGCTGTCTGGGGAGGCCTTACAAATAGCTGTGAAAAGAAGAGAGGCGAAAAACAAAGGAGAAAAGTTAAGATATAAGCATCTGAATGCAGAGTTCCAAAGAACAGCAAGAAGAGATAAGAAAGCCTTCTTCAGCAATCAAGGCAAAGAAACAGAGGAAAAACAACAGAATGGGAAAGACTAGAGATCTCTTCAAGAAAATCAGAGATACAAAGGGAACATTTCAGGCAAAGATGGGCTCAATAAAGGACAGAAATGGTCTGGACCTAACAGAAGCAGAAGATATTAAGAAGAAGTGGCAAGAATACACAGAAGAACTTTACAGAAAAGATCTTCACGACCCAGACAATCACGATGGTGGGATCACTCATCTAGAGCCAGATATCCTGGAATGTGAAGTCAAGTGGGCCTTAGAAAGCATCATTATGAACAAAGCTAGTGGAGGTGATGGCATTCTAGTTGAGCTATTTCAATCCTGAAAGATGATTCTGTGAAAGTGCTGCACTCAATATGCCAGCAAATTTGGAAAACTCAGCAGTGGCCACAGGACTGGAAAAGGTCAGTTTTCATTCCAATCCCAAAGAAAGGCAATGCCAAAGAACGCTCAAACTACCACACAATTGCACTCATCTCACATGCTAGTAAATTAATGATCAAAATTCTCCAAGCCAGGCTTCAGCAATACGTGAACCGTGAACTCCCTGATGTTCAAGCTGGTTTTAGAAAAGGCAGAGGAACCAGAGATCAAATTGCCAACATCTGCTGGATCATGGAAAAAGCAAGAGAGTTCCAGAAATACCATCTATTTCTGCTTTATTGACNCACAATTGCACTCATCTCACATGCTAGTAAAGTAATGCTCAAAATTCTCCAAGCCAGGCTTCAGCAATACGTGAACCGTGAACTTCCTGATGTTCAAGCTGGTTTTAGAAAAGGCAGAGGAACCAGAGATCAAATTGCCAACATCTGCTGGATCATGGAAAAAGCAAGAGAGTTCCAGAAATACCATCTATTTCTGCTTTATTGACTATGCCAAAGCCTCTGACTGTGTGGATCACAATAAACTGTGGAAAATTCAGAAAGAGATGGGAATATCAGACCACCACCTGACCTGCCTCTTGAGAAATCTGTATACGCAGGTCAGAAAGCAACAGTTAGAAGTGGACATGGAACAACAGACTGGTTCCAAATAGGAAAAGGAGTACGTCAAGGCTGTATATTGTCACCCTGCTTATTTAACTTATATGCAGGGTACATCATGAGAAACGCTGGGCTGGAAGAAGCACAAGCTGGAATCAAGATTGCCAGGGGAAACATTAATAACTTCAGATATGCAGATGACACCACCCTTATGGCAAAAAGTGAAGAGGACCTAAAAAAGCCTCTTGATGAAAGTGAAAGTGGAGAGTGAAAAAGTTGGCTTAAAGCTCACCATTCAGAAAACGAAGATCATGGCATCTGGTCCCATCACTTCATGGCAAATAGATGTGAAAATGGTGTCAGACTTTATTTTTTTGGGTTCCAAAATCACTGTAGATGGTGATTGCAGCCATGAAATTAAAAGACGCTTACTCCTTGGAAGAAAAGTTACGACCAACCTAGATAGCATATTCAAAAGCAGAGACATTACTTTGCCAACTCAGGTCCATCTAGTCAAGGCTATGGTTTCTCCTGTGGTCATGTATGGATGTCAGAGTTGGACTGTGAAGAAGGCTGAGTGCCGAAGAACTGATGCTTTTGAACTGTGGTGTTGGAGAAGACTCTTGAGAGTCCTTTGGACTGCAAGAAGATCCAACCAATCCATTCTGAAGGAGATCAGCCTTAGGATTTCTTTGGAAGGAATGATGCTAAAGCTGAAACTCCAGTACTTTGGCCACCTCATATGAAGAGTTGACTCACTGGAAAAAGACTCTGATGCTGGGAGAGATTGGGGGCAGGAGGAGAAGGGGACAACAGAGGATGAGATGGCTGGATGGCATCACTGACTCGATGGACATGAGTCCGAGTGACCTCTGGGACTTGGTGATGAACAGGGAGGCCTGGCATGCTGCGATTCATGGGCTCGCAAAGAGTCGGACACGACTGAGAGACTGAACTGAACTGAAGGCTTTGAAGTAAACAGCCCATCAGATCACTATTATGTTTCTTTATTCTCATTTTACCAACCATATAAAGCTGATATTATTGAAAAACTTACTGGTGTTTCATTGAACATTCAAATGAAAACTGATAGGAGTGCCACTGGCTCTAGTCAAAATATCAGATTTCCATTTGTTATGGCATACTTTTTTGTAAGCAGAAAGAATATGCCAAATTGTTGCTCTTTATAAGCATTTTATTGTGGTGCTATTATTTCTATAATGTTGTTATTTTTTTTCAATTACCACTTACACTTCAACTTAGATGTTAAGATAAACCTCATATTCCTCCCTTAGACTCCTAAGCTTGTCTAATGGCCTCTGTTGGTCTCAGCAAGGCAGAACAAGAGCAGTAAGTGTACTTAATACCTCTTGGCACACACAGGTTTGGGTCTGAACTATGTGACCAAGTGAACACAAAAGGTTGTCTCAAGTGTTATAAATTATGTTTTTGATTTTTAGTTTGATGTATGTGTGTGCGCTCATTTGTGTCCAACTCTTTGTGACCCCATGAACTGTACCCCACCAGGCTTCTCTGCCCATGGAATCTTCCAGGCACGAATACTGGAGTGGGTGGCCATTTCCTACTCCAAGAAGAAAGTCTGAATCAACAGCCAAATAAGAGGCACATGCTAGGACTGGTTGCTTATCTCTTAAGTCTACTGGCTCTCTCTCTTTTCTTTTGCAGTTCACTTATTGAAGAACCTATGTGATGTGTTCAGTAAACTTTCTGATGATCTGGATTTCATAAGCATCCATGTGATGTTGTTTAACATGTTGCTCTGTTTTCTTCTATTTCCTATATATTGGTAATTGGGCCTAGAGGCTTAACCACATTCAGTATTTTTATGGGGGAGGGAAGAAAATACTCTCATAGGGATATTCTGATCATCCATCTGGAGGTATGGGTCATCTAATTGCTTTCTTTTTCATATACTAGCAAATGTTGATGATGAATGCCTAGATTCATTAATTCATGAGAGGCTACAAAAATGGTGAAAAATACTCTGTTATTTTTCCTTAATTAAGGAAAATGAATTAATTATTAGCTGAAATACTTTTATAAATAGACATTCCCTATAATTTACTATGTGGTTACCCATTGGTATAGTTAAAAGCAAGATGAATATTTCATTTTTTTCTTTTAGACCAATTCTCAGAATAATGATTTGATTCACTAGACTACTCCAATGGTGACCAGTTTTTTATGAGCTCATGAATTTAAATACTGAATATGTTTCCAATAAAATCTTTTTCCTGAAATCTATTAAGTTGATTTTACGTTTTTCCTTCAGTATGTTTATTATATAAATTGATTTTTAATGATAAACCGACCATGTAACTTTACCAGAAAGTAATTTTTTATAATTTTTTTTAGTAATTTTAAAAAATACAGGTAACCCCTGAATAATGCTGGGGGTTACTCAAAGTATAACTATAGTTGACTCTCTGTAGCTGAGGTTCCTCCTCCGCATTTGCAGATTTAACCAAACCCAACCTATGTAGTACCGTAGTATTTACTACTGAAAAATATCCATGTTTAAGAGGACCAGTGTAGTTCAAACCCAAATTGTAAGGGTCAAGTGTATATTGCCTGATTCAGACTGCTAATATGCATTTAGGATATTTGTATCTGTGTTTATAAGTAAAACTGGTCTATACTGTTCTCACATTGTCATTGTTAAGTTTTGGTATCAAGGTTATGCTAGTCTCAAACTGAGCAGAGAAGTGTCTACTTGCTTTTGTGTTCCTTGAGAGAAACTGTAGAAGAGAAATTACTTTGCCTTGAATGTTTGATAAAAACTGTAAAAAACGTCAGGGCCCACTGTTCATTTGCTTGCTTTCTAAAATGTTTTAAATGGAAAATGACACACACATAAGAATTCATGAATTGTAAGCATACAGCTTAATCCTTTATCACAACTGCAGTTTCACCCTTCTGTACATCTCAGCCTGACCCTGTGTTTTGCAAGAGATCTGATGAGTCAGTGGAAACAGCAGATACATTAAAATAACTTTACCCTGTTGAAAGGAAAGCATTTAGAAGATTTGAAAGATCCTATTATAAACTCCATTCAGCAGGCAAGACAACCAACTGGGCCAAATTATCCTAAGTGAGATTTTTTATAGAATCTGGCAACATTTTAGTTCAAGCTACCAATGCCTTTTCTGAGGAATCATAAGATGATTAGAAGATATAACAATAAATTGTCTTTCACTCTTTTGTAACTCCAAAAATAAAAAAATAAACCAGCAAGGGGAATACCCTGAAGGTCCAGTGGTTAGAACTCTGCTCTTTCACTGCTGAAGTTGCAGGTTCAATTCCTCGTTGGGATTTCACAAGCCGCCGGCACAGCCAATAGATAAATAAATAAAAATAAACCAGGGCAGATTTTGAGGTTGTAGCTAAACACACTTAGAACAGGAGACAGAGGATGACCGTTATCAATAGCATGAGAAAAAAAGGAGAATATAATCTGACCTGATGAACCTAGGAGAGAGAACCTAGGGTAGAAGGATGAACTTAACCTAAACTGGATAAATTCCCAGGTTTATTTAAAAGTGAACAAAACTGTAGGTTGCCAAATGAGATTAATGTCTGGAGCAGCCTCTTTGCCAATCCTAGGGGTTTTAGATAATACTGAGGGAACTCTTTATGATCACATACTATTTCTTTTCACCTATAATTAATTTATCTACTGTCTTTTACTACAAAGTGCTTACTTGGAAACAAAACCCATCTCAGTAGCACTGGAATGGTACC
Organism: Oreotragus oreotragus; assembly: GCA_006410675.1. Taxonomy (NCBI): domain Eukaryota; kingdom Metazoa; phylum Chordata; class Mammalia; order Artiodactyla; family Bovidae; genus Oreotragus; species Oreotragus oreotragus. The sequence goes on from SJYX01017052.1 coordinate 198,899, forward strand.
AGCTCCCCTGACTGTTCGTTTCATTAGCCAAGCCCTCCTCTACCTCCATTACACACGTGTGTTCCTGCTCAGATGATGAACCACTCTTCAAACATCTCTACCTGTCAGGCAGGTATCAGAAATAGAACAATTTAACATTTTAGGGGGAACTGTACTCTTCATGAGCTACCAAAATCTTCTATGAGACCTTAATCATTCCTGGTTCAAATGTGAAATTGCTATACTAAGAAGACTGATTTTGAACAGTTTAAATAATATAAAGTATAAAAAAGAGAATAGTGACAGCCCTAATACCACAAGGCTACATATTTAAAAGTACTTTTTATACTTTATTTAAAGTATATATTTAAAAGGACTTAATTCACTCATAATTAAAGAGCTACAAATAAAAACTAGAGGTGCCATTTCACCTACTAAAGAAAAAATGTTAATATTGATAACACCTACTTTTGATGATAGGGAGCTTAGTATGTCTCCATACTCTTTATCAGTGGGTTTAAGTTGATGTATCTTCTTGAAAATATATACACCTTTTGACCCACTGTTATCCGACCAGGGATCAAACCCATACTCCCTGCATTAGAAGCAGAGAGTCGTAACCATTGGACTTCCAGGGAAGTATCAATTACACATTTTTATATTAAATGCTATGACTATCTTTTTTCCTTTTTCTATCAGTGGAGTTACACTGTATGGACCATTCTGTGATTTCCTGTTTTTCACTTAATATTTTATCTTGGACATCTTAGTACATAAAGATCTGCCTCAGAGTCTCTCTGTTTGTAGTAGAAAAGTATTTTATTTATGTGTATACTATAATTTTATTTATGAGTATTTAAGTTATTTCCAGCTGTTTACTGCTATGTTGCAATGAACATCTTGTACATATATACCTGCACTCTCATTGCCAGTATATTTAAGTATACAAAGAGATGAGTATACATCTGTATAGATACACCTACACAGATCTATACAGTATATCTGTACAGTGTAACTCCACTGAAAGAAAAGGGAAGAGATACAGTCATAGGAAAAGAAGGGGATGACAGAGGGCGAAATGGTTGGATGGCATCACCGACTCAATGGACATGAGCTTGAGCAGGTTCTGGGAGACGGCGAAGGATAGGGAAGCCTGGCATGCTGCAGTCCCTGGGGTCGCAGAGTCGGACAGGACTGAACAACAACAACAAAAGTATTTAATGTAATGTTTAACTGAGACTTTCCTGGCAGTCCGGAGGTTAGGACTCCCTGCTTCTAATGCAGGGGGCCCAGGTTTGATCCCTGGTCAGGGAACTAAGACTTTGTACACCATGAGGCCAAAATAAATAAATGATAAATTAAAAAGCAAAAGAAAATATGTAATTAAAAACTTCTATAAGAATTCCCAATAAAGTATCTATAGCAAGTTTACCTTGGGGGAGCAGAGGTGAGGTGGGATACTTTACAGGACCTCTGCATTTTATTGGGGAAGGCAATGGCACCCCACCCCAGTACTCTTGCCTGGAAAGTCCAATGGACGGAGTAGCCTGGTGGGCTGCAGTCCATGGGGTCGCTAACAGTCGGACAGACTGAGTGACTTCACTCTCACTTTTCTCTTTCATGCATTGGAGTAGGAAATGGCAACCCACTCCAGTATTCTTGCCTGGAGGGTCCCAGGGATGGGGGAGCCTGGTGGGCTGCCGTCTGTGGGGTCACACAGAGTTGGACATGACTGAAGTGACTTAGCAGCAGCAGCTGCATTTTATATATATATGTATGTATATTTACTTTTTATATTATTTGAATTCCTTTCATTCCAGAGTATGTTTTTATATTTGAAAAATTCATCAGTTTTAAGATGTAATTTCTTATCAAATTACAGGTTTACTGCAATTTAAGTGATACCTAAAAGAAATCAATTCATTTCCATAACTTATTTCACAGATAAGGAATCTGAATATCAATTTCTTTGGCTTGCTGAATGAAGGCTGTGCTGTTCATGAAGTACTTTCGAGAATTAAAATGAAGGTGATCACAAGATATTACAGAATATTGTATCTTCTTTTCAAAATTATCTTGGAAAAAAGAAGCTCTAACTCTTACAGACCTTTTTTAAAACCAGAGACCATGTAAAATTACTTTTTAATGTAACTATATTGAGTCTTAACAATCAACTACAGAATAGATTCCTAAAACTTACCAAGTTGGAAATAGAAACAGCAGGAAAAGAAGCTGAGGAGTGAAAAGTGGAAAAGGGGTACAGAAAATAGAATTAGAAAGGGAATAATATCTCTTAGTATAAGCAGGATAAGGATGACTTTAGAGAGAGTAAGTCCCCACAGAAATACTGTACCTAACAGTTGGCTGTGTTCCCCTGTGATGGAGTTCTGACTCGGGTCTGAAAAACAAACAATTGAAAAGAAAAGAAAAATGAATGAACAAAACAAATAATTTCTTAAAAATCAGCAACAAAAGTCAACCAAGGAAATAAGCAAAAAAAAAAAAAAGCTCAAGAAACATTAATGAAATAATAAAAATATGACTATTATAAAAAATCCCACAGCTTCCTCAAAAAGTTAAACAGATTTGCCATGTGACTCATGGTACATACACAAACGAACTGCAAACAGGGACTCGGGTACTTGTGGAACAACGTTTATAGCAGCGTTATCCACAACAGCCAAGGGTGGAAATAATGTAAGTTACCTCCAAACATGAATGGGGAAACAAAATGTGGTACAGATGGTCCTTGACTTAAAAGATTTTTTGATTTCATGATGGTGCAAAAGCAACATACATTCAGTAGAAAGCATATTTCAAATTTTTGATCTTTTCCCAGGCTAGTAATATGCAGTACAATATTCTCTTGTGATGCTGGGCAGGGGAGCAGGCAGCAACTCCCAGTCAGACATGTAATCAATAGGATAAACAACCATAACAACAATTCTGTACCCAGACAATCTGTTCTCTACTTTTAGTACAGTATTCAGTATATTACATGAGATATTCAACACACTGTTATAAAATAGGCTTTGTGTTAGATGATTTTGCCCAATCTGTGGGCAGAAGTGTTCTGAGCTTAAGATAGGTTAGGCTAAATTATAATGTTTGGTAGGTAGGTATAGTAAATGCATTCCGAGTTACAGTATTTTTAATTTAGGAAGGGTTTATTGGGATGTAACCCTACTGTATGTCAAAGAAGATTTGTATATCTATACACTGAGATATTAATCAGCCATAAAAAGGAATCAAGTTCTGATACATGTGCATATACCCTGAAAACATTACACTAAGGGGGAAAAGCCAGAAGCAGAAGAACAAATATTGCATGATTCCATTTATATTAAATATCTAGAAAGGGCAAATTGGCAAATTTACAAAGATAGAAAATAGGTTAGAGGTTAGCAAGGGCTGGGGACTGGAGGTGGAGTTGGGAGTAGGATGTTATTATTTAATAAGTCATTAAAGAATTTCAATCTAAAGTAGAACTGGAGCATATAAAATGGCAAGACTCATCCATGTGCCCTCAGGAAGACAAAACTTAAAGACTAAGAGGCTGATTTCCCCAAAATGCCTGACTTATGGAAACAAAATTTTCTCAGATGATGGGGGGTTGATCAGAGGCCTCCTTTCAACCCTGGTAAGTTTTGCCAGAGGCATGAACAAGAGATGATCCAAACTGGGTTACTCTCACAAAGTGGGCTGAACAGAGTGTTGTTTGTGTGACTAGACTAATTCTGTCTGCTCAGGAAGTTTTCAAGGCTGGCCTCTATTTGTTTTTTATTTTAACTGACTCAAACTGAACTCTCCCCTCTTTACATTCCCTGCCCATAAATACAACCTTTCTTAAACTTTGACCAGACTCATCTATAGCTTACTACAGTTTGCTTGTCCCAAATTGCAACTCCTCTGCTGTTACTGAATAAACTCATCTTTTCTAGCTTGCCTCAGTTCACCTCTTCATTTAAGTCTTGAGAAATCTGTATGCAGGTCAGGAAGCAACAGTTAGAACTGGACATGGAAAAACAGACTGGTTCCAGATAGGAAAAGGAGTGCGTCAAGGCTGTATATTGTCACCCTGCTTATTTAACTTATATGCAGAGTACATCATGAGAAACGCTGGACTGGAAGAAACACAAGCTGGAATCAAGATTGCCAGGAGAAATATCAATAACCTCAGATATTCAGAAGACACTACCCTTATGGCAGAAAGTGAAGAGGAACTAAAAAGCCTCTTGATGAAAGTGAAAGAGGAGAGTGAAAAAGTTGGCTTAAAGCTCAACATTCAGAAAACGAAGATCATGGCATCCGGTCCCATCACTCCATGGGAAATAGATGGGGAAACAGTGTCAGACTTTATTTTTGGGAGTTCCAAAATCACTGCAGATGGTGATTGCAGCCATGAAATTAAAAGATGCTTACTCCCTGGAAGAAAAGTTATGACCAACCTAGACAGCATATTCAAAAGCAGAGACATTACTTTGCCAACTCAGGTCCGTCTAATCAAGGCTATGGTTTTTCCAGTAGTCATGCATGGATGTGAGAGTTGGACTGCGAAGAAGGCTGAGCGCTGAAGAATTGATGCTTTTGAACTGTGGTGTTGGAGAAGACTCTTGAGAGTCCCTTGGACTGCAAGGAGATCCAGCCATTCTGAAGGAGATCAGCCCTGGGATTTCTTTGGAAGGAATGATGTTAAAGCTGAAACTCCAGTACTTCGACTACCTCATGCGAAGAGTTGACTCATTGGAAAAGACTTTGATGCTGGGAGGGATTGGGGGCAGGAGGAGAAGGGGACGACAGAGGATGAGATGGCTGGATGGCATCACTGACTCACGATGGACGTGAATCTGAGTGAACTCTGGAGTTGGTGATGGATAGGGAGGCCTGGCGTGCTGTGATTCATGGGGTCGTAAAGAGTCAGACACGACTGAGCGACTGAACCGAACAGTTTCTTTTCTTTCTGACAACACAGCGAGCAACTGAACTGAATTGAACAGTTTCTTTTCTTTCTGACAACACAGCACAGCATGTGGAACTTCCCTGACTGGGTGACCAGGGATCAAACCTGTATCCCCTGCAGTGGAAGCGTGGAGTCTTAACCACTGGACCACCAGGGAAGTCCCAGAGTTTCTTTTTAAGAAGATCTTTTGGCCATGCAGTGCAGCTTGTGGGATCTTATTAGTTTCCCGACCAGGGATCAAACCCAGGCCCACCCACAGCAGCTGAAAGCATGGAGTTCTAAACTCTGGACAGTCAGAGAATTCCGAGAAGACATGGTTTCTGTTTGGGGTGGTGAGAAATTTTGGAAACACTGGTAATGACTGCACAACATTGTGAATGTATTTAATGTCACTGCACTAAAAGATGGTTAAAATGGTACAATGGCAAATTTTGTGTTGTGTATATTTTTCTATAATAAAAAGTAAATTAAAAAACAATCACACAAATTTAGCCAATCAATATTAGTCCCATAAAGTAGAAGAATGATTCAGGACCTATGACATGAATTACACTGTCTCTTTAATGATCAAAGAATATGAAGCCACAGCAGCTGCAAGTCAAGACAGAAGTAAAGCCTTCATCACTACCAGCAGATATGTTCTGATTTGACCTGAAGATAAAATGACTAAACTGGCTTTTATAAATATCTAATTCTTCAGTATTCTGTGATAAAATTAGTGACAATAAACCAAGTTCTTAATCCAAGAGGTACTGACAACTGCCAATTAACAACTTGCTTATTTCAAAGGCTTGTAAAGCGTTAAAAGCTCAATAAGGAAAAGACTCTGAGCTCTACTTTCCTCAAATCTCTTGAGATATAGAGAATTACATCTGGATTTCTTGAATGTGTTTGAGGAATGTATAATTATGGCTGATTTGTGTCGTTGTATGGCAGAAACCAACAATACAGGTAAAAATTAAAAAACAAAAAATAATATTAAAAAAATAATTTTAGACCAGGGGGGGTCTATGAACAATGGGGAAAAAATTACATCTTTATTTTCACTAACCTCTAATTGAAGTCGAGTATTTTTCCCAAATATGATGTAGGCAACAAACTACATAAAAAAAAAAATTACCTGTGATTTTGTCAACAATTACTGATATTTTCATATCATATTACAGTTGTATAAACCTCATAATATCTTTTAGGTTCCATACTACTTTGAAATTATGGTAGTTATTAGAGTGCCCGCTAGGTTTAAACAGGTTTAAGACTGCCAAAGAGGTCCAAGATACAAAAATTATTAAGAATTACTATTTTAAACAAAATTCAAATATTTTTCATGGTGTTTCTAAATATAAATGTATACATAATTACATCTAACACTAAGCAGCCCGGACAGACAGAACCCATCAGAAACTATACAAATTCTGATTTCTGATGTATACAGTATATATTAGACTATATTCTACACAATATAATCAACAAAGACATAAGATAGAAATCTGATTCCTAGAACTAAAGTTTTAAATGCTATGTGAACATTTAATGATATATTTTGAGAAGATTTTCTTCCACAATTTTAAGAGAAATTTCAAATTTTTTAAAGATATTTTTCCCAACATGCTAGAAAATGATTTCTCAGTTTTTAATTTATTTATTTTTAATTTAAACCAGTTTTATTTCCTATCTAAATAAAGAATATGGGTTGTTTTTGTACATAAGACAAAAGTAGGACTAACAGTTCTATAGCATATTAACCTATCACAAAAGCTCTCTCACACACACACACTGAGGATGAGAGGGTAACAGGTAGGAAGGCCAGAAGTGTGTACACACACACACCCACACACACACCCCGGATAAGAGGGTAACAGGTAGGAGGGCCAGAGGTCCCCAATTGGCAGGAGGAGATAAACTGCAAGTAATAAACTTATTTTTTTCTTCTCTACACAAATTTAAAAGAAGTTTAATTCTGTGTTGTAGACAGGTTCTGCATGAACTTTTCTCAAGCCTTGAGCTAACCAATGCATTTTTTTAATGGAAATGTTTTTCTTAAGCTATGTTAATGAAACTACGTATTTGCTTTGGGTTCTGCCTTTCTTCAAAGTGGTTCTGCCTTAGTTCAGTTCAGTTGCTCAGTCATGTCCAACTCTTTGCGACCCCATGGACTACAGCACCCCAGGCCTCCCTGTCCATCACCAACTCCCAGAGCTCGTTCAAACTCATGTCCATTGAGTCAGTGATGCCATCCAACTATCTCATCCTCTGTCATCCCTTTCTCCTACTGCCTTCAATCTTTCCCAGTATCAGGGTCTTTTCCTATGAGTCAGCTCTTCACATCAGGTGGCCAAAGTATTGGAGTTTCAGCTTCAACATCAGTCCTTCCAATGAACACCCAGGACTGATCTTTTAGGATGGACTGGTTGGATCTCCTTGCAGTCCAAAGGACTCTCAAGAGTCTTCTCCAACACCACAGTTCAAATGCATCAATTCTTCGGTGCTCAGCTTCCTTTATAGTCCAACTCTCACATCCACACATGACTATTGGAAAAACCATAGCTTTGACTAGACGGACTTTTGCTGGCAAAGTTTTATCTTTGCCTTTTAACATGCTGTCTCTAGGTTGGTCATAACTTTTCTTCCAAGGAGCAAGCGTCTTAATTTCATGGCTGCAGTCATCATCTGCAGTGATTTTGGAGCCCCCCAAAATAAAGTCTCTCATTGTTTCCACTGTTTCCCCATCTATTTGCCATGAAGGGATGGGACTGGATACCATGATCTTAGTTTTCTGAAAGACTTTTTTCTTTTCTCTAACCTTGGGCTGATAACAGCTCAACAAACAAGTATTCATGTCAATTGTTTTATGTCCGGGGATGACACACCTTGTCCATTCTGTCTCAAAAATGCATACTGTGGGAAAGAAAGTAAAAGTTAGTTGCACAGTTGTGTCCAACCCTTTGTGACCCCATGGACTGTAGCCCACCAGAGTCCTCTGTCCAAGGAATTCTCCAGGCAAGAACGATGGAGTGGGTTGCCATTTCCTTCTCCAGGGCATTTTCCCAACCCAGGAATCAAACCCGGGCCTCTGGCATTGCAGGCAGTCTTTACCAACTGAGCCACTAGGGAAGCCCATTGTGGGAGAGGGGCCTGGTGCAACTCCCTCAGCCGTGAGGTGTCTCTCTTATCTGATTAGCAGGTTGCTAACAGAAATAAAACGCCTTGCTAAAAATTAGCAAGGTGCATTCTTCCTGTGTTCTCCTGATGTCTATGTCAGAAGCTTTCCCTATCTCTTTTATACTTGAATAAAATTCTGTTACACAAAAAACTCCAAGTGGTCAAGCCTGGTCTCTGGCCCCAGATCGAAAGCCTCTTCTCTGGAGGTCACAAATCCCATTGTAGTACACAGCTCATGGCAACCACCTTTCACTATCATTACAGAAAAACAGGTATATAAGTAACATGAAAGGAAGAGTAGAGAAACAATCATATGATTTCAGAACCAGAAAAGCCTTGGTCATCTAGATATACTCCAGTGATTCTAAAGAAAAAAGTTGCAGAAAAGTTATTAGCATCATCTATTTTCTTCCCTGGGATTTCTTTGGAAGGAATAAAGCTGAAGCTCCAGTACTTTGGCCACCTCAAGCGAACAGTTGACTCATTGGAAACGACTCTGATGCTGGGAGGGATTGGGGGCAGGAGGAGAAGGGGACGACCGAGGATGAGATGGCTGGATGGCATCACGGACTCGATGGACGTGAGTCTGAGTGAACTCCGGGAGATGGTGATGGACAGGGAGGCCTGGCGTGCTGCGATTCATGGGGTTGCAAAGAGTCGGACACGACTGAGCGACTGAACTGAACTGAACTAACTCCCAAAGACCTGCAAATAAATGCTTCATTAATATATGTAAAAGCTGAAACAAGGGCAAATCTAGGAGTAAATAAGTTCATGAACCCACTAGAATGAAACTAGCTATGCCTGTAAAAAAAAAAAAATCACAATTGGTAAATGAGTTTTTAAGTTGAAGGGTGTTTCTGGGCATGCAATCCAAATTGTATTCAACAACGCTCTGAGATATGTCTGGGCACCTTTGTATTGTTCTGTATCTGAACTCTCCCATTCAACATTTTTTCTGCCTGTGTCACTAATGAGGGCACACCCAACCCAGGTTTGCCTAATACTGGGAGTTGACCTAAATATTACTCCAAATGGTATCTGTTTTAACCAAATTACTTCCTGTAATGAGAACAATCTGCCAATAACGTAACTATTTTAACCCTTTGATAGCCTTCCTAAATTAAGCTATTTCTAAGTCATAATACAACCAGATTATATACAAAAGCCTGTGAAATTCTACAGATAAAAGGGCAGTTCAATACAAAATAGAAACATGTACCTTTTCACAATGGGTAAATGGCATCAGAAGAGTGAACTGAAACTATTTCCTTGGAACTATGATGATATACTAGTTTTATAAAATGGATAGTTGCTCAATATACTTGGTTTATCCTGGGCACATGGTAAAGAACAGAGATTTTATTTCTTGCCATGTGCCTCAGAGAACAGAAAGAAAAAAAATGACTGTGGGTGGTATTCACTTGCAAAATCGCCTCTCTATAAACAGTTTTTCTGAAAAGCCTTATTATCTCCCTTAGTTTGCCCATAGCAATAGTCTTTTTCTGAATTTCCTTTGATAATCATTTCATCTACCATTCTTGGCAGAGAATTTGAAGCAAATAAAAGCTAATCTACATTGTGCATCTAAATATCATTGTACATTTTAGTCATTAAAGATAGAATCAGTAATTTCATTAAAATAACACAATCAATAATAGAAACTATTGCCTAAACATGTAGAAAAAGAAGCAGGCATGACTAAGGACAGCAGAATTTATTTAAAGATATCAAATACCTGAAATCACCCGTCTTAACACATTTCTCATTTTTTCAATTCCAATTTAAAAAAAAACAAAGCAGCAACATCATCATAAGCCATTTGGACTCAAAATTAGGTAAAGATGATTAAAGATTAAATAAAAAACAATTACTTTAACATTCACGTTTATTAGATTCTGCCTTTATTTTGAGTAAGTTCTAATTTTGGTGGGAAACTTAGGAGGGAAAACAAGTTGATATAAAGTAAAATCTGAAAAAACTATCCTCTTTACATAGATCTTGAACTGACTTCAATGAAACTAGACAGACCTAAAAAAATCCACATGTGATTAATTGGGTATAAATAAATAGATGGGTGAAAAAATCAGGCAATTTTAGGCAAAGTAATTAAGTAATAAGAAATGTAAAGCACTGCCTACAAAAAATTAGTAAGTCATTAGTTATTTACACTTGGTGTGTACCCCATAAAGGAAAACCAAGAGATTCTTTTTGATTTTTTTTAATGTAATAGAAATATAATCTTTAAAAGATATTTAGAAGTATCTGCCAAAAAAAGATAGGATCTACTGGGATACTGTTGAAACTTGAGAAGGACCCTGTAGGGGGATCCTGGGCGCGGGAGTGTTTAAGTTCAGCCTCCATGAACTTCCCTGAGTTCCAAAGAGCAGGTTCAAACATTTGCCAGTCTGCAAAGCGAAGGGATGCAGCGTCAAGAGGGAACAGCCAGGAAATAAGGCAGCCTTGAGGCAGGGCGTAAGAGGAGCCACACAAAGGCCTTAGAAGGGGTGTAAGCTTGGCGTGCTTGCGAACAATGAGGCTAAAACACAGAGAGGAGGAAAGTGGTTTTTAAAGAAGGAAAGGTCAGAAAATTAGGTAGCAGATACATCTTGTAGTACTGCAGACTATGGTAAAGAGTATGATAAGAAAATGATATGAAATGCTGGAAAGGTTTTAAATAGCAGCATGACAGGTTTGATTAACTTTTTAGAAGATGGAGGCTGCTGGTTGAAGAGAGGATTGTGGCAGGAGTAAGAGTAGAAATGGGAGAACCAACTAGGAGTCTACTGTAGAAATCTTTGAAAGGTACGATCAGGGCTGTAGTGAAGATGGTAAAAGTTGAGAGCCTGATGATATCTTCTGGAATGAGGGCTCGAGTCAGTCTTCAAAGGTAATGTTCCTGTGACTTTAAGTTTTGTAGCCCTTTTCATTTTTCTCTTCAATAAACACTTTGGGGGCACCTTCTATATGTGAGCCTCCCTCGTAGCTCAGTTGGTAAAGAATCTGCATGCAATGCAGGAGACTTCGGTTCAATGCCTGGGTTGGGAAGATCCGCTGGAGAAGGGCTAGGCTACCCACTCCAGTATTCTTGGGCTTCCCTTGTGGCTCAGCTGGTAAAGAATTTGCCCGCAATGCGGGAGACCCGAGTTCAAAGCCTGGGTTGGGAAGATCCCCTGGAGAAGGAAAAGGCTATTCTGGCCTGGAGAGTTCCATGGACTGTACAGTCCATGGGTTGCAAAGAGTCAGACACGACTGAATGACTCACTACATGTGAAACACTGCTAACTACTAGAAACGTAACAATAAAATCCCTGCCATCAAAGAGCTTACATGTTAGTGGAGAAGAGAAAAACAAACAAGCTAAGTGTCAAGAGTAGTAAGAACACAAAAAAGGAAAGCAGAGTAAGAATAGAGAGGATTAGTGGGTGGATGGTTTGTGTGCCAATTTATAATTTAGACACTGAATCTAAAAAATGTCTGTCAGATAATGTGACATTTGACCAGAAACTTATCTGCAAGAAGGACACTGCAGGCAAAGAGAACAGTCAGTGCAAAGACCCTGAAGCAGGTACCTGTTGGCTTGTTCAATAAACAGCAAGGAAGCTAAGTTACACAACAGAATAGCAAGATAAAAGTCGTAAGATGTGGGATAAGAGATGGATGTGTGTCAGGGGCAGGGGCACAGATCATGTGGAGCCTTGTTGGGACACAGTAGGGACTTTTACTTTAAGTGAGCAAGAAATCCATTGGAAGGTTTTGATCTGTATTTTAATATGACCACTCTAGCTGGAGAACAGATTGCAGGAGGCAAGTTGAGGAAGCAGAAAACAGTTAGAAGGCTTTTACAATGGTCCCAGAAAAGCTAAGGGTAGTGTGGATCAGCTCAGTGGTAGTGGAAGTGCTGAGAAGCAATCAGATGCAGGGTGTGTGTCAGGGGAAGGATTCACAAGAGTAGCATGCTGATGACTGCACATGGGGCAGGGGGAAAGAAAGGAGTCAAAGTTTTTTCCAACAATCACGTGAACAGAGATGCCATTTATTGAGCTGTGGAAGACTGAGAGGAGCAATGAGGGTGAAGTTTTAAAGACACCTAAACCTGTTAGATACTGTGAGGAATAAAAGAATGAGGATGGTTCTAACATTAAGAAGCTCATCATTTTGTTGAAGAGTCAAATTCAACATAAAAACCTAAACAAAAAATCCCTCTGCCATTCTGGGCATGAGAGGATACAGTGAAGCGCATGTGGTTACGGAATCCAACACAGAGTTAGGGACGAAAGGGTAGAGATGTTAGGAAGAGATAAAGATCGCCTACGCAAGACAGTAAATCTGGTTTAATTTTACCACCTGAAAATGTTTAGGGACTATACCATTTCACTTTCGTTATTTTTATATTTTGATTACTTCTGTAAGAATACAAGCATTCAGGGACTCCCCTGGTGGTCCAGTGGTTAAGAGTTGCCCCTGTGATGCAGGAGATGCAGGTTCAATGCCTGAGTAGGGAACTAAGATCCTACATGCCATGGAGCAACTAAGTACCCCAACAAAGATCCCACACGCTGCAGCTAAGACCCAACAGAGCCAAATAAATAAACATAAAAAAAAAAAGAATGAGCACTCATAAATATTTATTTATCATAATTTTATACTAACTGACTGAAGTTGCTCAGTCGTGTCCGACTCTTTGTGATCCCATGGACTGTAGCCTACCAGGCTCCTCAGCCCATGGAATTTTCCAGACAAGAGTACTGGAGTGGGTTGCCATTTCCTTCTCCAGGGGATCTTCCCAACCCAGGGATCGAACCTGGGTCTCCTGCACTGCAGGCAGATGCTTTACCGTCTGAACCACCAGGGAAGTTCAATTTTATACTAAAGATTTATTAAATTCATTTGTTCTAAACATCTTGGCAGGTTTATATCTGTGGTTTCAAGTTATCAGGATGTCACTCCACCTTCTCGCTATACCCTTACCATTAACCCTGTTACCCAGGAGTTGAAGCATTTTATCAAATAGAATTTTCTTACGTCTGTGCTAGAATGTCTGTAACATCTCTTCAGAACTCTATGGTCTCTTTTTTAACAGGCTTAGAGCCTCTGCTTGGCAATGGTATCTAGAAAAATTAAAACAATTTATATTACATCTATTTTTAGTTTATATTTTATTTATACAGTGGCAAGCATGCTGAGATTTCATTTAGTAACAAAGTTTCCCATATAAAGGAAACCAGAAAACCAGTGGCTCAATGTAAGAAAAAATATTAAATAATGCAAAAATGATATATAAAAATGGAAAGGTTATAAAGGTAGTCTCCAAGCGATTCAATTTAGGGAAATTTTTCCTACTATAATCATAGCAAGCCTACACAGAAACCCTGCAAGAAAGACTTATTTCTGTGTTCCAAAACAACTCAGAAAACTGAAATGAATTGCCTAAGGTGGTATAGCTGATCATCTGTGGTACTGCCTTTAGTGCTGCAAGGCTCCAAAGGAGAAGGGCAACATGGATTGAGTGCAATAGGAATTTTAAGTAAAACTTTTAAAAACCTTAAAAATCATGGAGAACTCAAAATCACAGAAGAGCAAAAGAGGAATAAACACGGGACATGTCTGGGATCATTTGCTTGGAAGGGTTGATCCCTTAGGAAAAGTCGTAAGACATCTAAAGGACATGAAAAACAATTGAAATTCTCTGTGAGGAAATCTAAAAATAAAAGCAGTATTTTAGGTAAGAAAACAAGAGTGCAATATGCAAGTGAAATGAATATCAGGTTTATCAGAGACCAAGAAGATATAATTATTACCAGGCCACTGTAGTTTATCCATGTGCTAACAAGCATTCCTAGCATGGTCTCTAGATGGTTGTTATTAGTTCAACAAATACTCTGAATGCCTACTCTGTGTTAGGTGCTGTGCTTTCTTCTCAATAATCTGGAGATAAAACATGTGAACGATTATGAAAACAATAAAAATAATTTTTATAGTATAGGTACAAATACTGTGGGAATCAAAAGGGAAGGAAAACAAAATAAAATGGTGATCAGGGATGGTCAATGGGATAACTGAGCTAAATTCTGAAGGATGGGTAGTTCATTAAAAAGCAGAATGGGTGAGAGAAAATGGACAAGGGGAGACATTCTAGTCAACGAGACTGACAACGAGGACACAGCTAGTGGAGAAGTTCTGGAGATAACATGGGAAATATACCCCTAATAACATACTGTATACAATATTAGGTATATACTATATCTAATCTATAATAGTATATAATGCTATTTTAGTCTATAATTGTTGTTCAGTCGTTAAGTCATATACAACTCTCTGTGGCCACATGGACTGTACCAGGCTCCTCCGTCTTCCACTATCTCCTGGAGTTTGCTCAAATTCATGTCCGCTGAGTTGGTGATGCTATTCAACCATCTCATCCTCTGCTGTCCCCTTCTCCTTTTACCTTCTATTTTTTCCCAGCATGAAGGCCTTTTCCAATGAGTCTGCTCTTTACATCAGGCGGCCAAAGCACTGATGCTTTAGCTTCAGCATCAATCCTTCCAATGAATATTCAGGATTGATTTCCTTTAGGATTGACTGGTTTGATCTCCTTGCAGTCCAAGGGACTCTCAAGAGTCTTCTCCAACACCACAGGTCAAGAGTATCAACTCTTTGCCTCTCAGCCTTCTTTATGGTCCAACTCTCACAACTGTACATGACTACTGGAAAAAATCACAGCTTTGACTAGATGGACCTTTCTCAGCAAAGTGACGTCTCTGCTTTTTAATATGCTCTCTAGGTTTGTCACAGCTTTCCTTCCAAAGAGCAAGGATCCTTTAATTTCATGGCTGCAGTCACTGTCCACAGGGATTTTGGAGCCCAAGAAAATAAGATCTGTCACTGCCATACATATATGCATTGTTCCTAATAAAAAATATATACTCATTTGACAGGAAAGGAGACTTTAAAAATTGATTTAAAAACTGGGGAAAAAAAAAACAAACAACTGGGTAAGATATGAAGCAGAACCAGTCAGAAGATGTGTTTCCAACTTTTGATTCTTCCCCTTTCTCATTCATCAAATCCAGTCATTTGTGGCTTCCATACCAATCTCTTCTTTCCATCACACTGCCATCTATTAGAGTCTAATTATTCATAGCCTGGACCATTAAAATAGTTTAATTAATCTCCCTGCCATCAATTTTCCCATCTTAAACAATCCTTCATTTTCCTTCTTATTAATTTTGCCTTTATCAGCTTCTTTATTGCTTAAAAAAGACTTTCAAAGACCTCCAAGTGAAAATGCCAGGAGTGCCCAATCATTTTGTGAAGAGAAGATGGATTGTTCTCACTTCTTGTTTATATTTTGACATCATGTGGGGTGCTGATTCAAGTCTCTCCAAGGAAAGGAAAGGAAAGGGCTGCCTTTTGCAGGCTCTGTCTCTACTCCTACTGTGAATTTTCTGGTTGGGCATGGTAGTGGTAATGATGGTGGTAGCAGAGGTTAATGGCTTAAGCAGCCATAAATAGATTCCAGTTTACATGTTTGAATCCTTTGGCTTATAGGGTGAACTCCACAAACCTAATCCTGGCTTTCAAGTTCCTTTATAATCCAGCACTAGTCTACTCCTCTTTGACTTTATTGTTTGTTGTTTTTAGTCACGAACCCTCTGCTCCACACTGGCTAGAATGCCTTGAGCCTTGATTCTAGACACATGAATCTTTGTCTATATCACGTGTCATTGAAAGTTTCCCTGTCTTTTGTCTCCACTTACCTGATTTCTACATCTTTTAAAAGTCCAAATAAAATGCTTCTTCTTTCCTTAGCCCTACTCTGAGGTTTAGTTTTCTAAAAGATTTAATCTTCCTCTTAACTGTTGGATGTATGCTGCCTTGTATTATATTTTACCTAATTAATCTATTAATTCCACAAATACTTCTTAAGCTCCTGTAACTGTCTATATGCCAGGCACTGGGGGTTACACAGAGAAGCACAAACGCAGTAGCTGCCCTTAAGGGACTTAAAGCACTGCTGGAGAAGGGCTAGGCTACCCACTCCAGTATTCTTGGGCTTCCCTTGTGGCTCAGCTGGTAAAGAATTTGCCCGCAATGCGGGAGACCCGAGTTCAAAGCCTGGGTTGGGAAGATCCCCTGGAGAAGGAAAAGGCTATTCTGGCCTGGAGAGTTCCATGGACTGTACAGTCCATGGGTTGCAAAGAGTCAGACACGACTGAATGACTCACTACATGTGAAACACTGCTAACTACTAGAAACGTAACAATAAAATCCCTGCCATCAAAGAGCTTACATGTTAGTGGAGAAGAGAAAAACAAACAAGCTAAGTGTCAAGAGTAGTAAGAACACAAAAAAGGAAAGCAGAGTAAGAATAGAGAGGATTAGTGGGTGGATGGTTTGTGTGCCAATTTATAATTTAGACACTGAATCTAAAAAATGTCTGTCAGATAATGTGACATTTGACCAGAAACTTATCTGCAAGAAGGACACTGCAGGCAAAGAGAACAGTCAGTGCAAAGACCCTGAAGCAGGTACCTGTTGGCTTGTTCAATAAACAGCAAGGAAGCTAAGTTACACAACAGAATAGCAAGATAAAAGTCGTAAGATGTGGGATAAGAGATGGATGTGTGTCAGGGGCAGGGGCACAGATCATGTGGAGCCTTGTTGGGACACAGTAGGGACTTTTACTTTAAGTGAGCAAGAAATCCATTGGAAGGTTTTGATCTGTATTTTAATATGACCACTCTAGCTGGAGAACAGATTGCAGGAGGCAAGTTGAGGAAGCAGAAAACAGTTAGAAGGCTTTTACAATGGTCCCAGAAAAGCTAAGGGTAGTGTGGATCAGCTCAGTGGTAGTGGAAGTGCTGAGAAGCAATCAGATGCAGGGTGTGTGTCAGGGGAAGGATTCACAAGAGTAGCATGCTGATGACTGCACATGGGGCAGGGGGAAAGAAAGGAGTCAAAGTTTTTTCCAACAATCACGTGAACAGAGATGCCATTTATTGAGCTGTGGAAGACTGAGAGGAGCAATGAGGGTGAAGTTTTAAAGACACCTAAACCTGTTAGATACTGTGAGGAATAAAAGAATGAGGATGGTTCTAACATTAAGAAGCTCATCATTTTGTTGAAGAGTCAAATTCAACATAAAAACCTAAACAAAAAATCCCTCTGCCATTCTGGGCATGAGAGGATACAGTGAAGCGCATGTGGTTACGGAATCCAACACAGAGTTAGGGACGAAAGGGTAGAGATGTTAGGAAGAGATAAAGATCGCCTACGCAAGACAGTAAATCTGGTTTAATTTTACCACCTGAAAATGTTTAGGGACTATACCATTTCACTTTCGTTATTTTTATATTTTGATTACTTCTGTAAGAATACAAGCATTCAGGGACTCCCCTGGTGGTCCAGTGGTTAAGAGTTGCCCCTGTGATGCAGGAGATGCAGGTTCAATGCCTGAGTAGGGAACTAAGATCCTACATGCCATGGAGCAACTAAGTACCCCAACAAAGATCCCACACGCTGCAGCTAAGACCCAACAGAGCCAAATAAATAAACATAAAAAAAAAAAGAATGAGCACTCATAAATATTTATTTATCATAATTTTATACTAACTGACTGAAGTTGCTCAGTCGTGTCCGACTCTTTGTGATCCCATGGACTGTAGCCTACCAGGCTCCTCAGCCCATGGAATTTTCCAGACAAGAGTACTGGAGTGGGTTGCCATTTCCTTCTCCAGGGGATCTTCCCAACCCAGGGATCGAACCTGGGTCTCCTGCACTGCAGGCAGATGCTTTACCGTCTGAACCACCAGGGAAGTTCAATTTTATACTAAAGATTTATTAAATTCATTTGTTCTAAACATCTTGGCAGGTTTATATCTGTGGTTTCAAGTTATCAGGATGTCACTCCACCTTCTCGCTATACCCTTACCATTAACCCTGTTACCCAGGAGTTGAAGCATTTTATCAAATAGAATTTTCTTACGTCTGTGCTAGAATGTCTGTAACATCTCTTCAGAACTCTATGGTCTCTTTTTTAACAGGCTTAGAGCCTCTGCTTGGCAATGGTATCTAGAAAAATTAAAACAATTTATATTACATCTATTTTTAGTTTATATTTTATTTATACAGTGGCAAGCATGCTGAGATTTCATTTAGTAACAAAGTTTCCCATATAAAGGAAACCAGAAAACCAGTGGCTCAATGTAAGAAAAAATATTAAATAATGCAAAAATGATATATAAAAATGGAAAGGTTATAAAGGTAGTCTCCAAGCGATTCAATTTAGGGAAATTTTTCCTACTATAATCATAGCAAGCCTACACAGAAACCCTGCAAGAAAGACTTATTTCTGTGTTCCAAAACAACTCAGAAAACTGAAATGAATTGCCTAAGGTGGTATAGCTGATCATCTGTGGTACTGCCTTTAGTGCTGCAAGGCTCCAAAGGAGAAGGGCAACATGGATTGAGTGCAATAGGAATTTTAAGTAAAACTTTTAAAAACCTTAAAAATCATGGAGAACTCAAAATCACAGAAGAGCAAAAGAGGAATAAACACGGGACATGTCTGGGATCATTTGCTTGGAAGGGTTGATCCCTTAGGAAAAGTCGTAAGACATCTAAAGGACATGAAAAACAATTGAAATTCTCTGTGAGGAAATCTAAAAATAAAAGCAGTATTTTAGGTAAGAAAACAAGAGTGCAATATGCAAGTGAAATGAATATCAGGTTTATCAGAGACCAAGAAGATATAATTATTACCAGGCCACTGTAGTTTATCCATGTGCTAACAAGCATTCCTAGCATGGTCTCTAGATGGTTGTTATTAGTTCAACAAATACTCTGAATGCCTACTCTGTGTTAGGTGCTGTGCTTTCTTCTCAATAATCTGGAGATAAAACATGTGAACGATTATGAAAACAATAAAAATAATTTTTATAGTATAGGTACAAATACTGTGGGAATCAAAAGGGAAGGAAAACAAAATAAAATGGTGATCAGGGATGGTCAATGGGATAACTGAGCTAAATTCTGAAGGATGGGTAGTTCATTAAAAAGCAGAATGGGTGAGAGAAAATGGACAAGGGGAGACATTCTAGTCAACGAGACTGACAACGAGGACACAGCTAGTGGAGAAGTTCTGGAGATAACATGGGAAATATACCCCTAATAACATACTGTATACAATATTAGGTATATACTATATCTAATCTATAATAGTATATAATGCTATTTTAGTCTATAATTGTTGTTCAGTCGTTAAGTCATATACAACTCTCTGTGGCCACATGGACTGTACCAGGCTCCTCCGTCTTCCACTATCTCCTGGAGTTTGCTCAAATTCATGTCCGCTGAGTTGGTGATGCTATTCAACCATCTCATCCTCTGCTGTCCCCTTCTCCTTTTACCTTCTATTTTTTCCCAGCATGAAGGCCTTTTCCAATGAGTCTGCTCTTTACATCAGGCGGCCAAAGCACTGATGCTTTAGCTTCAGCATCAATCCTTCCAATGAATATTCAGGATTGATTTCCTTTAGGATTGACTGGTTTGATCTCCTTGCAGTCCAAGGGACTCTCAAGAGTCTTCTCCAACACCACAGGTCAAGAGTATCAACTCTTTGCCTCTCAGCCTTCTTTATGGTCCAACTCTCACAACTGTACATGACTACTGGAAAAAATCACAGCTTTGACTAGATGGACCTTTCTCAGCAAAGTGACGTCTCTGCTTTTTAATATGCTCTCTAGGTTTGTCACAGCTTTCCTTCCAAAGAGCAAGGATCCTTTAATTTCATGGCTGCAGTCACTGTCCACAGGGATTTTGGAGCCCAAGAAAATAAGATCTGTCACTGCCATACATATATGCATTGTTCCTAATAAAAAATATATACTCATTTGACAGGAAAGGAGACTTTAAAAATTGATTTAAAAACTGGGGAAAAAAAAAACAAACAACTGGGTAAGATATGAAGCAGAACCAGTCAGAAGATGTGTTTCCAACTTTTGATTCTTCCCCTTTCTCATTCATCAAATCCAGTCATTTGTGGCTTCCATACCAATCTCTTCTTTCCATCACACTGCCATCTATTAGAGTCTAATTATTCATAGCCTGGACCATTAAAATAGTTTAATTAATCTCCCTGCCATCAATTTTCCCATCTTAAACAATCCTTCATTTTCCTTCTTATTAATTTTGCCTTTATCAGCTTCTTTATTGCTTAAAAAAGACTTTCAAAGACCTCCAAGTGAAAATGCCAGGAGTGCCCAATCATTTTGTGAAGAGAAGATGGATTGTTCTCACTTCTTGTTTATATTTTGACATCATGTGGGGTGCTGATTCAAGTCTCTCCAAGGAAAGGAAAGGAAAGGGCTGCCTTTTGCAGGCTCTGTCTCTACTCCTACTGTGAATTTTCTGGTTGGGCATGGTAGTGGTAATGATGGTGGTAGCAGAGGTTAATGGCTTAAGCAGCCATAAATAGATTCCAGTTTACATGTTTGAATCCTTTGGCTTATAGGGTGAACTCCACAAACCTAATCCTGGCTTTCAAGTTCCTTTATAATCCAGCACTAGTCTACTCCTCTTTGACTTTATTGTTTGTTGTTTTTAGTCACGAACCCTCTGCTCCACACTGGCTAGAATGCCTTGAGCCTTGATTCTAGACACATGAATCTTTGTCTATATCACGTGTCATTGAAAGTTTCCCTGTCTTTTGTCTCCACTTACCTGATTTCTACATCTTTTAAAAGTCCAAATAAAATGCTTCTTCTTTCCTTAGCCCTACTCTGAGGTTTAGTTTTCTAAAAGATTTAATCTTCCTCTTAACTGTTGGATGTATGCTGCCTTGTATTATATTTTACCTAATTAATCTATTAATTCCACAAATACTTCTTAAGCTCCTGTAACTGTCTATATGCCAGGCACTGGGGGTTACACAGAGAAGCACAAACGCAGTAGCTGCCCTTAAGGGACTTAAAGCACCATGGGTAAGACAAGTATTACGAATAACAATAGGTGCTTAAAGTACTGTATTAGGTGTTTATTAGGGATGTGGATGGCTTAGCAGGTAAAGAATCTTCCTGCAATGCAGGAGACTTAAGAGATGCAAGTTCGATCCTTGGGTTAGGAAGATCCCCTGTAGGAAGAAAACGGCAATCCACTCCAATATTCTTGCCTAAAAAATCGCACGGAGAGAGGAGCCTGGCAGGCTGTGGTCCATGGGGTTGCAGAGCTGGACACAACTGAAGCAACTGAGCACAGCACACACAGCTCAGGGAGTGTCCACGTCACATCACATAACAGAGAGGCCATGAAGGAAGAAGTGATGTTTGAGCTCAGTCCTTAAAAGAAGAGTAACTGTTTGCTTGGTACTGGAGGAAAGAACATTTCAGGACTATGAAACAAAATGTGTAGAAACAATAAAGGCATTCAAGAACATCTGCTATGGTGTTTAGTATGAACGAGCAATAGATAAGAAGGCTGTTAGGATATTCTAGATAATGAAGGTATATGCATGACCTGCCAAACAGTACTGGCTTTATTTTGCGGACAGTGGGGAGATATTACAGGGTTAACTTAAATGAGGAAGTAAAAGAATGAGATGTATTAATATATTAGAGAAAACGTCTCCTGAAAGTGACTGTAATAGCTAGCTTTCGGAGGCTAGACATGAAATAACAATGGACTTACTCTGAACCCGTGCAGTCACAGTGAGAGCAGGGAGATAGGGACTGACTTGAGAAATATTTAGGAGACTAAGTAAGCAACAACTGGTAGGAAAGAGGAGGAAGAAGAAGGAGAGGTGGAGGAGAGAGACTAGACAGTTTAATACTTGGTGGGAAGGTTTAAATAAAGTAGAAAAGACAAGAGAGAGGAGGCAAGGGAATTCCCTGGTGGTTAGGGCTCCATGCTACCACAGCTGTGGGCCTGGGTTCAATCTCCAGTATGGGAACTGAGATCCCACAAGCTGAGTGGCATGGCCAAAATCCTTTTTTTTTTTTTTTTTAAAAAGAGAGAGTCAGCAAGAGAATCTCTGCAGAATCATGTACAGACGAGCACTGATAAGAAGGAAGAAGGTAAAGGGTATATATCAAAACAGATGGTGGTAAGAATTGGAGAAGAGGTGTTTTGGAAATACATCCTTTATTTAACTTATATACACTTGCTTATTCAACTTATATGCAGACTACATCATGCGAAATGCCAGGCTGGATGAATCACGAGCCGGAATCAAGACTGCCAGGAGAAATACTGACAACCTCAGAGATGCAGATGATACCACTCTAAGGGCAAAAAGCAAAGAGGAACTAAGGAGCCTCTTGATGAGGGTGAAAGAGAAGAGTGAAAAGGCTGGCTTAAAACTCAACATTCAAAAAACTAAGATCATGGCATTTGGCCCCAGCACTTCATGGCAAACAGACGGGGGAAGGATGGAAATAGTGATAGATTTTTTTTCTTGGGCTCCAAAATCACTGTGGATAGTGACTGCAGCCATGAAATTAAAAGACACTTGCTCCTTGGAGGGAAAGCTACATGCTGCAGTCCATGGGGTCGCAGAATCAGACACAACCTGCAGTCATATGCTGAATATAAGAGAACAGAGCGTTGGGGGTGCTTAATGAGCATTTTAAGTTTTGTGAGGAACTTCAAGAAAGGACTTTAACTAGGATCACATGGAACTTTTGAAAAGTGTTAACAGTACAGTTGAGGTGGAAAAGATTAGGAAAAGAAAATAGAATAGGACAAAATAAAATGGATCATTGATACCTTATGTCCTTCTTTGGCTTTATGGATGATCTAAATTATTTTTCATGTACTGTAGAAAAACATATTTCATGTTTTCTTCATTTTTAGAGATTTAAAGGTTTTGGGAGAATAAGGCCCAACAATACAGACTACCTCCTTAACAAAAAGGGATGAGAATTGACTTGAACATCCGAATTGTAAGGAGCCACACAGCTAAGGAACTAAAGAGCTGAAGCTTTGCATTATGGAGACTAAGAGAACATGGTAAACATTTCCGATATTTTAAGAGCCTGTATTGATTTTGTCACTGGTAAAAAGATAATTGCTTAATGCAAGGTGAATTCAACATTTTCTAGATTTTCAAACATACAGAGAAGTTAGAATAGAAACTCCCATACAAACTGCACTTTTAAAAGTCTGTTTCTAATGTATATGTCTGTGAAGATACCCATGCACACGCACATATCTTTTGACTATTAGTAAATGCATAATGGTCCTCCATAATCCATTTCACTCCCACCTTGCCCAGTCCAAAGCAACTACTAACCTACTTTCTGTCCTCATAAATTTGCCTATTCTGGACATTTCATATAAGTGAAATCATACGTGGTCTCTAGTGATGGGCTTCTTTTATTTTGCATAATGTTTTCAGGGTTCATCTATATTGTAGCAGATAGCTGAGAAAAGAAGAGAAGCTAAAGACAAAGGAGGAAAGGAAATGAGAGGGTAACAGGCAGGAAGGCCAGGGGTCTCCAAACGGAGGAAATAGCCTGCAAGTGTCAGACATTTTCTCTCTCTTAAGCGGCAGGAGAAAACAAACTAGCGATATTTTTTTCCTTCTCTATACAAATTTAAAGGAGGTTTCTCTTAAGATTCTGTGTTGCCATAATGATACCTGGTTTCACCTCAAGTTAACCAATGCCTTTTTCTTATGGAAATGTTTATCTTAAGCTATGCTAATGTACTATGCATTTACCCCAAACTCTGTCTTCAAGTCGGTTCCGCCTTTTGGGCTCAACCTACTTGATAAACCAGTATGTTACACTCCGATATTGTTCCTCTAATCTATGTAAATGAAACTATTTATATGGTGATCTGCCCTTCTTCAAGATTCAAGTTAATCATTTTATGGCCCAAGATCAACCATTTGGAGCCAAGGTTATCCCAAAATACTCTTATGGGTGTGGGGCCTGGTGCCATTCTAAGTTTTGAGACATTCCTTTCTTTCATTAACAGACTGCTGGTGACTATATAACATCCAGCTGAATACTAGCAGACGGGTACTCTTTCTGCCCCCTTCTGATGCCTATGTCAGAAGCTTTCTCCATCTCCTTTATACTTTAATAAAACTTTATGACACAAAAGCTCTGAGCGATCAAGCCTCGTCTCTGGCCCCGGACTGAATTCTTCTCCTCCGGAGGCCAAGAATCCCGGCATCGTAATTCAACAACCTTTCAGAAAGATATACCCATCTGAGTGCAGAGTTTCAAAGAATAGCAAGGAGAGATAAGAAAGCAGTCCTCAGCAACCAATGCAAAGAAATAGAGGAAAACAACAGAAAGGGAAAGACTAGAGATCTCAAGAAAATTAGAAATACCAAGGGAACATTTCATGCAAAGATGAGCACAATAAAGGGCAGAAATGGTATGGACCTAACAGAAGCAGAAGATATTAAGAAGAGGTGGAAAGGACACACAGAAAGTTGAAAGTTAAGTTGCTCAGTTGTCCGACTCTTTGCGACCCCATGGACTGTAGTCTAGCAGGATCCTCCGTCCATGGGATTTTCCAGGCAAGAGTACTGGAGTGTGTTGCCATTTCCTTCTCCAGGGGATCCTCACGACCCAGGGATCGAACCCTGGTCTCCCACATTGTAGACAGATGCTTTACCATCTGAGCCACCAGGGAAGTCACATACAGAAGATCTATACAAAAAAAAAAATCGTAATGACCCAGATAACCATGATGGTGTGATCACTCACCTAGAGTCAGACATCCTGGAATGTGCAGTCAAGCGGGCCTTAGGAAGCATCACTACAAACAAAGCTAGCAGAGGAATTCCAATTGAGCTATTATTTCAAATCCTAAAAGAGGATGCTGTGAAAGTGCTACACCCAATATTCCAGCAAATCTGGAAAACTCAGCAGTGGCCACAGGACTGAAAAAGGTCAGTTTCATTCCAATCCCAGAGAAAGGCAAGGCCAAGGAATGTTCAAACTACTGCACAATCGCAGTCCTCTCACACACTAGACTCCAAGCCAGACTTCAGCGGTATATGAACCATGAACTTCCAGATGTTCAAGCTGGATTTAGAAAAGGCAGAGGAACCAGAGGATCAAACTGTCAACATCCATTGCTGCTGCTGCTGCTGCTAAGTTGCTTCAGTCGTGTCTGACTCTGTGTGACTCCACAGACGGCAGCCCACCAGGTTCCCCCATCCCTGGGATTCTCCAGGCACAACATCCACTGGATCACCAAAACAACAAGAGAGTTCCAGAAAAACATCTACTTTTGCTTTACTGACTACACTAAAGCCTTTGACTGTGTGGATCACAACAAACTGTGGAAAATTCTTAAAGAGCCTGGAACACCAGGTCACCTAATCTGCCTCCTGACAAATCTGTATGCAGGTCAAGAAGCAAGAGTTAGAACTGGACTTGGAACAACAGACTGGTTCCAAATTAGGAAAGGAGTACATCAAGGCTGTATACTGTCACCCTGCTTATATAACTTATATGCAGAGTACATCATGCGAAACACTGGGCTGGATGAAACACAAGCTGGAATTAAGATTGCCTGGAGAGATCAATAACCTCAGATAGGCAGATGACACCACTCTTATGGCACAAAGCAAAGAAGAACTAAAGAGCCTCTTGATGAAAGTAAAAGAGAATGAAAAAGTTGGGTTAAAATTCAACATTCAGAAAACAAAGATCATGGCATCTGGTTCCACCACTTCATGACAAATAGATGGGGAAACTATAGAAACAGTGAAAGACTTTATTTTGGGGGGCTCTAAAATCACTGCAGATGGTGACTGCAGCCATGAAATTAAAAGACGCTTACTCCTTAGAAGAAAAGCTATGACAAACATGGCATACTAAAAAGCAGAGACAGTGCTTTACCAACAAAGGTCCGACTAGTCAAAGCTATGGTTTTTCCAGTGGTCATGTATGGATGTGAGAGTTGGACTATAGAGAAAGCTGAGCACCAAAGATTTGATGCTTTTGAACTGCAGTGTTGGAGAAGACTCTTGAGAGTCCCTTGGACTGCAAGGTGACTCAACCAGTCCATCCTAAAGGAAATCCGTCCTGAATATTCATTGGAAGGACTGATGATGAAGCTGAAACTCCAATACTTTGGCCACCTGATGTGAAGAACCAAGTCACTGGAAAAGACCCTGATGGTGGGGAAGATTGAAGGCAGGGGGAGAAGGGGAAGACAGAGGATGAGATGGTTGGATGGCATCTCCAACGTGATAGACATGAGTTTGAGTAGGCTCCAGGAGTTGGTGATGGATAGGAAAGCCTGGCATGCTGCAGTCAATGGGGTCTCAAAGAGTCAGATACAATTGAGTAACTGAACTGAACTGATTTGTATTTCATTTGTTTTCACTGCCAGATAATACTTCATTATACAAATATACCACATTTATCTATTCATCAGTTAATATCTGGGTTATTTCTATAACTGGGGCTATCATGGACAGTGCTCCAATGAACATTCCTCTACATTTTTTGTGTGTGGACATATATTCTCATTTTAAGTATATACCTAGAAGTGGAATTGCTGGATCATATGGTAACTCTGTATTAACTTCTTGAAGAACTGCCAAACTGTCAGAGTGTCTGCACCATTTTATGTTCCCACCGAAATATATCGGGGTTTCAATTTTTCCCCATTCTTGTCAATGCTTGTTATGGTCCATCTTTTTTATGAGAGCCATCCCAGCGGATGTGAAGTGGCCCTTTGTTGTGGTTCTGACGTGCATTTCCCTGATGATTAAAGTGCTTAAATGTGCTTATTTAGCACTCTCTCCTTTCCTCATCTCCATCTGGAAACCTCTTAGCTGTTTCCTCCCATAATTTTGCGGTTTTGCTTAGACTTATTTAGTACTTTTACATCATAAATATTACTGAATTGTTCCCTGAAGTATGTCCCTTTCGATTAGAGTCCTTATTTAGCATACCATTCCCAGATAGTCTATCATCTTCCACTTTTTCTATCCCTTTCATTTTGCGACCTGTGCTCTGGCTCATTTAGTTGGTTAAAAACTTTCTTAAATATTCTCTAGTTATGTGGGTAATACACTCTCTCAAGTTACGTTTATGCCATAGCTCCTCCTTGTAGAGGGGATGATATTTTCACTGGAAATGGGGATTTGGGATTACAGTCTTTTTCTGTTGGTAATCTGTGGATACTCTTTCACTGTCAGGATCCTAATTCTCACTGTTGTGAATTGGAATTCTGATGTGAGTCTCAGACTATTCTGAATATCTTACTGTAATCTGGAAGCCTCCAAAATGAATCCCTGGAGTTCAAAACTTTACCTGGATAAGCCTAAGTGTGTTTTTTTACAACACTGATCTTCCCTGGAATGTCAATCTGCACAATGAACTTTATCTTTAGATCAGGAATTTTAAAAATGTATCTTTAATTACTACTTCTCTTCCATTTATTCCTTTTTCTGTAACTTGTATTAGCCACATTAGGTGTCCTCTTCCCAGTCTCTTTCCTATCCTATCTATCCTCAATCTATCCTCCAAATTTCTTATTGTTTTTTCAATCTGTATTTCTAACTCTGGGCTTTGAATCTTCCAGGGCAATAAACGATCATATTCATTCAATCCTTTATTCAGTAATTAGGTACTCAGTGTTTACTACGTACAAGACTCTTCTAGACATGGGCACTGACAGCAGTCAATGTACACAAGAGAAAAAACCCAGTTTTTATATGTTTACTTTCTAGTGGAATTTTTTTTTTTAAGTGTATGTGCGTGGATTGCAAGTCAGGGGTAACGAGTGTTTAGCAGGGAGATCATCTCTTCTGCCCCTAAGTCTCTTTTGTGCTTCATTTGAGCTCCCTTAAGTGCGCCCGCTGCTCACTATTTCATGTTCAGGTTCCCGTCCTCTCTGGCATTTCTGTTTATTGGTCTGCTGCACTGTTTACCCTCGGTGCTTCTTCTTCTTTCTGGTTTCCTGCCTTCCCCAGATGGGCTCGTTTACTATGTTGCTTCAGAGGGGCTTAGGTTTCATTGTTGGAGCATCGTAAGTGGGAGCAGTCTCAAGAGAAGAGAAAGGCAAAGCAGCCTCTACACCAGTAGACGGGCAGGGCAGGCCAGCCACCAGCCCTGCTCAGGCCCAGGAGAAAGGCTGCCAACTCTCAGGTCTCCTTACATCTCCCAGACTCAGAGACAGGGAGGTTAACAGTCCCCTAGCTCTTTCCCATTCTTCCCATTAGGGGAGTCCATGGATCTCTACCAAGCCAAGCTCTTTTTCTGGATCTGCCATTCGTATCCTCACTCTGAGGATCTTGATCAGCCCTTGAGGACCAAGTCCTGGGGCAGCTCTCCCTGAAAGAGCTCCTACAGAGCTGAGGCCTCACTTGCCTCTTAAGTGTTCATCAGATCCAGGGGTCATTTGGCTCAAGGGTGGCAGACACAAGTTGAAATTAGTAACAGAGGGATAGGGACATTTCACCTTCCCAAAACCCTCTATGAAAACTGTTACAGACTAATCCTAAAAACATTCAAATCTTGGCAAAGAAGTCAACGCTTTAAAAAGCTTCTGTGAGTCCAAGTTTGATGCATGAAGCTGAGCACTCAAAGCCAGTGCACTGGGACAATGCAGAGGCTGTCTCTTTTACACATCTAGATGTGTATAAGAGACAGGTACCAAGTGAATGGAAAAGACCCTGATGGTGGGGAAGATTGAAGGCAGGTGGAGAAGGGGATGACAGAGGATGAGATGGTTGGATGGCATC
>SJYX01017052.1:228904-244343 GCA_006410675.1 Oreotragus oreotragus
AAAAGCCTCTTGATGAAAGTGAAAGAGTAAAGCGAAAAAGTTGGTTTAAAACTCAACATTCAGAAAATTAAGACCATGGCATCTGGTCCCAACACTTCATGGGAAATAGATGGGGGAAACAGTGTCAGACTTTATTTTTTGGGGCTCCAAAATCACTGCAGATGGTGACTGCAGCCATGAAATTAAAAGACGCTTACTCCTTGGAAGAAAAGTTATGACCAACCTAGATAGCATATTCAAAAGCAGAGACATTACTTTGCCGACTAAGGTCCGTCTGGTCAAGGCTATGGTTTTTCCAGTGGTCATGTATGGATGTAAGAGTTGGACTGTGAAGAAGGCTGAGTGCCAAAGAATTGATGCTTTTGAACTGTGGTGTTGGAGAAGACTCTTGGGAGTCCCTTGGACTGCAAGGAGATCCAACCAGTCCATTTGGAAGGAGATCAGCCCTGGGATTTCTTTGGAAGGAATGATGCTAAAGCTGAAACTCTAGTACTTTGGCCACCTCATGCGAAGAGTTGACTCATTGGAAAAGACTCTGATGCTGGGAAGCATTGGGAGCAAGAGGAGAAGGGGACGACACAGGATGAGATGGCTGCATGGCATCATGGACTCGATAAACGTGAGTCTGTGTGAACTCCAGGAGATAGTGATGGACAGGGAGGCCTGGCATGCTGCGATTCATGGGGTCGCAAAGAGTCGGACACGACTGAGTGACTGAACCGAACTGAACTGAAAGAACACACGGAAAGGAAATGAGATACAATTCTATGTATGAGGATTCAAAATGATCAATATCAATTATGCTATTTATGAACTATGTCAATCTTGGTCATGTCTATGCTCTACCTTTGTTAGAATTTTTCTTTAAACAGATTTGTATTTTTACCTTTATTCTAAGTAATAAGATCCTTGAAATGGAATATTACAATTATTTCTAGTACACTAAAATAAATGCATCTTTCATAGTTTATTCTTAAAGTTATATAAAAGTGTAATTATTTCACTTACTCCATATGCCCATTTTTCCCCTTTAGTCTTTAAGGCTCCACTCCCACGTCACTGATAAAGTGCATTTCCCTCAAAAGTTAAGGAGTAGAGGACTATTAAAAGACCATTAGATTGAGCCAAATTCCTAGCCTGCCCATCTCTTTCAATTTTTAGCATCATCTGAAAGAATATCCTACATTTGAAAATACTCTATGCAAAATAAAAAAGCAATCCAACACACAAAAAGTTAGAAGCTACAAGTAACTTTCAATTAATTTTGAGAAATCCACAAAGACGAAAAAGAAACAGAATCTAAGAAGAATTAGTAACTACTGAAAAAGTAGACTAGAAAACATAACATGTTTTAACACGTGTTTAAAGCAGAGAGACTGTGGTGTGATTAAAAGAAAAACGGCCTTAAAGTCACAGAGACCTTACTTTGAATTTCACATCTATCACTTAAATGAACTATTTAATTTCTTGGCACTTCACTTTCCTCATCTCTAAAATGTTGATAACTGTTCCTTGTCCTGGTGATTGTGAGGATTAAATAAGCCAATATTCACAAAGGGCCTGGCATATATTAGGTGCTGTACAGAATTAAATCAGTTCTACTCTGGTATATTTCCTGTGGGGCAAAAGTAGCAGAGCACACAGCTGGTACATTAAGCAAGGAAAATCTGGGGAGCAAGATTCTAAAAAAAAAAAAAAAATCAGTGATAAACTGTGAATCACTATACTGTATGCCTATAACATATAATATTGTACATCAACTATACTTCAACCAAAAAACACTCAATATACAAAAAAAATGGTGATAACAGTAGTAAAATGGGGAATCAAAGTGCTGGTCACTTTCACTGTCTGAGTATAACATGAATATGACCAAGAAGGGTTAATGATTTAAACAAAGTTTTAAGATGTACAGCGCTAAAAGCAGTCAGTCTCAAATTTGTTTTCTTGTATTAAGGTCTTAAGAGTATGTAAAAAAAACATGGTGAAAAGAACGATATTTCAGGGAGGTGTTAGTCTTTCTGACAATGAATATTGGTGGGAGGCAGGGAGGCAGAAAAACAGCTGAGTTTAAAAATAAACTTTTGAAACTGAGATTTTAAAACATGCAGGTCTGAATCTGTTAGTTGGGTTGATATAAAATCCCATGTGAATAGTTAAAAAGCTTTTAAATATTTACTACAGAAAAGATTTTATCAATACAAGGAAGCTCTTTAGTTGTCTATTTTAATGCTAGTCAGTAAAAAGACAGTCATATCACCTACCTTAGAACACAAGCAGAACTAATGTTTAGGTTACAATCTAACACTTTGGGGGTTCTTAATAAAATTTAAACTTCACTTAACTCATGCAATTTGGGTTACTAAGAGTTAATGTTTGAAGATGCTCTTCAATACCAATAAAGATTTTCTTCCTTGGAGAAGGAAATGGCAGCAACCCACTCCAACATTCTTGCCTGGAGAATCTCATGGACAGAGGAGGCTGGAGGGCTACAGTCCACAGGGTTGCACAGAATCAGACATGACTGAAGCAACTTAGCATGCACGCACATCCTTAATACTTATCTCTTCCGGGACCAATCCATCTTATAGTTCCTTTCCTTCCTCTTTCCCTCTCTGCCTTCTTCCCCTCTTTCCTTTTGTTTCTTCCTCTCTCTCTTAAAAAAAAAAAAAGATTTCCTTCTTTCCTGTTATGGGTTCATTTCTGAAAATCTCCTTAGAGATCTTCCAATCTGCTATCTGTATCAACTGAACACAACTTCTGACGTTGAAATCTTCCCAATCCATAGACACCGTAAGATCTGATGAGGGAATTCCCTGGCAGTCTAGTGGTTAAATTTGCAGTTTCACTGTGGAGGCCCAGGTTTAATCCCTGGTCTGGGAACTAAGAACCCACATGCCTCATGATGTGGCAGGAAAAAAAGAAATCTGATGAGTGAGGGAGAAGATCGGAAACAAATATTTTATGGAAATGCTTTAACTTGCAAAGCAATTATCCTTCAATAAATGAATAAATGCAACATTTATACCTGATTCAGTAAGTGCAATAAACAGTAAAACTGTTCCTATAAAAAATTTTACAGATTTCATAATGTTTACATCAAACTCTGTGACCCATACACATTTCAGATATTAAACAACTTTCTCTTGTTTTTCAAAAGCTAGGACTTGGTACCATGGTGAGATGGGAAGCACATAAAATTTATCAATTTTGAACACAGGCTCTGTTACTACTCAGCAGGGAACTTTAGGCAAGTTACTCATGGTCAACAAGCTCAGTTTCGTTACCTTTAAAAAGGCAGTAGCATCCACTATTCCACAGAGTGGGGACGGGCTAAAACTGGTTAACACTTCACCAAGCAGCCCCACCCCTTTACCACCATCCAGTGTACGAGCTATGTTACATGTCTATTTCCCACCTGCTTGCTCTACACCTTCCCCATTCCTTCTGTTTCTATTGCTATAATCTCATCAAGACCTCCCTTCAAGAATCAGTGTGTCAACTGCTACATTTAAAATGGATAACCAACAGAGGCCTCCTATGTAGCACAGGGAACTCTGCTAAACAGTTATGTGGCAGCTGGATGGGAGGGAAGTTTCAGGGAAAATGGATTCAGATATATGTATAAATGAATCCCTTTGCTGCTCACTGAAAGTATCATAATATTGTTAATCAGCTATACTCCAATACAAAATAAAAAGTTTAGGAAAAAAAAAAAAAATGATTGTTAAAGACAGTATGTCCTGTCTTCTGAGATACCTGTCCAGGGTCCCCTCCAGGCAATATTATAGTCTTCTCCAGAATTTGCTATCCAAAGTGGTTTATTTTTGCTCTTATTAAACCACTAATCACAATATAGTGAGTAATCAGTAGCTCTTATTTCTGAGTGCTGTGTCATACGTGTTAAGTGCTTTATGTTCATTTTCCCATTAATTCACAACCACTTTGTGAAGTAAATAGTACTGTTATTTATCAATGAGTAAAATAAGACTAAGAAAAGTTAAATCCCTTGCCTAAAGTGAGTCAAGCAATAATTAATAGAAATTATCACCACTCCTAATTAGTAATAATTAGTAGGACTGGGATTCAAAGCCAAGTAACTGGGTCGAGAGCCATTCTGCTGCCTTTGGTGGAGAACTTATACTTCCTTCACCTTTGTAGTCTTAGGAAAAAAGTACAACATCTGGCATGAACATGTGCTTAAGTGAATTAAAAAAAAAAAAGGCAAAAAAACAAGTCTGTACACTGAATTGTCTATTGTGTGCAGTTCACCTGGACATGGAGGTACAATATCATTCAAGATCTTTACCCTCAAGGAACCTAGAGGCAGGGTATTTGGGAGAGAGACAAGTGAACAGATGATTACAATCCAGAGTGTGATACACATTATTTCTGTTGCAAGCCTCAGAGAAAACATAAAGAGGGCACCTAAGCTGGACCAGAGAGAAGGAATCAAGAAAGATGTTAGGTAAGTCCAAGTTTCTGCCTTTCCCTTCGAAACCAAATTAAGTAGGGTTTTACTAGACTGGCATTCTAGTAGTTGGCATGGCAGAGATGAAGTACTACTGTTTTTTAATTAAAGTACAGTTGACTTACAAATTGTATGTTCAGTTTGTAACATTGTACAGGAGGTGGTGTTCAAATCCATCCTCAAGAAATGCAAAAAAATCAAAACAGTTGTCTGGCGTGGCCTTACAGATAGCTAAGAAAAGAAAAGCAAAAGGCAAAGAAGAAAAGGAGAGACAGATATATCCATCTGAATGCAGAGTTCCAAAGAATAGCAAGGAGAGATAAGAAAGCCTTCCTAAGAGATCAATGCAAAGAAATAAAGGAAAACAACAGAATGGGAAAGACTAGAGATCTCTTCAAGAAAAATTAGAGATACCAAGGGAACATTTCATGCAAAGATGGGCTCAATAAAGGACAGAAACGGTATGGACCTAACAGAAGAAGATATTAAGAAGAGGTGGCAAGAATACACAGAAGAACTGTACAAAAAAGATCTTCATGACCCAGAT
Organism: Oreotragus oreotragus; assembly: GCA_006410675.1. Classification (NCBI taxonomy): domain Eukaryota; kingdom Metazoa; phylum Chordata; class Mammalia; order Artiodactyla; family Bovidae; genus Oreotragus; species Oreotragus oreotragus. The sequence continues at coordinate 233,923 of SJYX01017052.1, forward strand.
AACCACGATGGTGTGATCATTCACCTAGAGCCACACATTAGGGAGTGTGAAATCAAGTGGTCCTTAGGAAGCATTACTACGAACAAAGCTAGAGGAAGTGATGGAATTCCAGCTGAGCTATTTCAAATTCTAAAAGATGATGCTGTGAAAGCGCTGCACCCAATATGCCATCAAATTTGGAAAATTCTTCAGTGGTAACAGGACTAGGAAAAGTCAGTTTTCATTCCAATCCCAAAGAAAGGCAAGGCCACAGAATGTTCAAACTACGGCACAATTGCACTCATCTCACACACTAGCAAAATAATGCTCAAAATTCTCCAAACCAGGCTTCAACAGTACATGAACTATGAACTTCCAGACGTTCAAGCTGGATTTAGAAAAGGCAGAGGAACCAGAGATCAAATTGCCAACCTTTGCTGGATTGTAGAAAAAGCAAGAGAGTTCCAGAAAAACACCTACTTTTGCTTTACTGACTACGCCAAAGCCTTTGACTGTGTGGATCACAACAAACTGGAAAATTCTTTAAGAGATGGGAATACCAGACCACCTGATCTGCCTCCTGACAAATCAGTATGCAGGTCAAGAAGCAATAGTTAGAACTGGACATGGAACAACAGACTGGTTCCAAATTGGGAAAGGAATATGTCAAGGCTGTATATTGTCACCCTGCTTATTTAACTTATATGCAGAACATGTCATGCAAAATGCTGGGCTGGATGAAACACAAGCTGGAATTGCCAGGAGAAACAGCAATAACCTCAGATAGGCAGATGACACCACCCTAATGGCAGAAAGTGAAGAAGAACTAAAGAGCCTCTTGATCAAAGTAAGAGAGGAGAGTAAAAAAGCTGGCTTAAAATTCAACATTCAGTAAACGAAGATCATGGCATCTGATCTGATCACTTCATGGCAAATAGATGGGCAACAGTGGAAACAGTGACAGACTTTATTTTCTTGGGCTCCTAAATCACTGCAGATGGTGACTGCAGCCATGAAATTAAGACACTTGCTCCTTGGAAGAAAAGCTATGACCAACCTAGACAGAATATTAGAAAGAAGAGACATTACTTTGCCAACAAAGGTCTATATAGTCAAAGCTATGGTTTTTCCACTGGTCATGTATGGATGTGAGAGCTGGACTATAAAGAAAGGAGTACCAAAGAATTGATGCTTTTGAACTGTGGTGTTGGAGAAGACTCTTGAGAATCCCTTGGACTGCAAGGAGATCCAACCAGTCCATCCTGAAGGAAATCAGTCCTGAATATTCATTAGAAGGACTGATGCTGAAGCTGAAGCTCCAATACTTTGGCCATCTAATGTGAAGAACAGACTCATTGGAAAAGGCCCTGATGCTGGGAAAGACTGAGGGCAAGAGGAGAAGAAGGGGACAGAGGATAAGATGGTTGGATGGCATCATCGACTCAATGCACATGAGCTTGGGCAAACTCTGGGAGATAGAAGGGAAGCCTGGCATTTTGCAGTCCATGGGGTTGCAAAGAGTCAGACATGACTGAGCAACTGAACTGACCAGACTTACAATATTACATTAGTTTCAGGTATACTGTATAACAGTTATTTGATATTTTTATACATTACAAAAGGATCACCACAATGTACTTTTTAAAATTAGTTTAGCGTTCCCTGGTGGTCCAATGGTTAAAAACTTGCCTTGCAATGCAGGGGACACCAGTTCAATCTCTGGTCGTGAGGATCCCCCATGTTGCAAGACAACTAGTACCATGTGCCACAACTACTGAGCTTGCACGTGTGCAGCCTGTGGTTCACAAGAGAAGCCACCTCAGTGAGAAGCCCATGCAACGCAACCAGGAGCAGCCTCAGCTCATCACAACTGGAGAAAGCCCAGGTGCAGCATGGCTCAAAAATAAAATAGACAAACATTTTTCAAAAATTAGGTTATGCTTACAATTATCTATTCTATTTTATCTCAAATTATCTGTCTAGTTCAAATACATCTCATGTTCTAAAAAACACATTTTAAAGGATGATCTGCTTTCCAAATATGTTCAGTTTATATGATGGTACATCATATTTTTTCTCTCCTCACAGTCAAATAGGGAAAAAAACTCCACAAAAAAAAGTGACTACCTACCTAACTGGCTAGTATGAGAAGTGCTTGCAATAAAATCACAATCAATTTAGGATTTTAACTGAGAAGAACAAGGGGCTATAACTTATCATATGTCAAGCAACTGCTCTGCAACCAGTATCTTCCTCAACAATGCTTTTCACCTAAGCAAAAAAAAAAGCTTTGAGGTTTTCCCCATATATGTTTCCTTCCTTTTTTCCCTCTAATTTAATCCTAAAATAAAAATAAATACAATTTAGAAAATGTATTTCCATCAGTTGTTCACTTACCAAACAACAATTCATTCAAGTGGATACCTTCTGGACTGTCATGGAAAATGCCAAAATAAAAAGCCTCATTAAATTCAGTTTAGATTGTATCTGTCACTTCTTCCTTGTCCAAAGCAATTACTACAGAATAAAATAAATTAAGCCTAGTAATACTATTTATTACAAATGTTGGTTGCTATAAAAATGTTTCACCAGTTTTCTAGGTGGTTACTAATAGATTAAATGATTTCTACCCTGTTCTAATCTGAATAAAGTGGATTTCCTCCAACATTATGGAACCAGTAAAGACGAAATAATAGAGTAAAATAAGTAAATATAATAAAATAGTAAAACCAAATATAATAAAATCGAGCAGGAGTGAAGAATGCACTGCTTTGCATTTTGTGGGATTATGAGAGGACAGCAAAAACAAAAGCTTAAAAAGGATTAAAATCTAAGGGCAGCAAGCATAAACAACAAAGGAACCGCAGCTTCAAATACACAATTCTTTGAGAGTTTTGGAGAATCAGGTTTAAGTACAATGTAGGTTGACCTTACTTTCCTTTTTTTTTTTAATTGAAGTATAGTTGATTTACAATGTTGTGTTATATTTTCAGCTATACAACATGATTCAGTTTATATATTTTTATATGTATTCTTTTCCCTTACAGGCTATTACAAAATACTGTGTAAGTTCTCTTTGCTATACAGTAACTCCCTGTTGAGGTTAAATAACCTTAATTTCAACTTATCACCCTATTTGTTTAGCCAAATGAAAAATACCCCGGTGGAAAAAAAAAAATAACCTGGAGGAAAAAGAGTTTCCATAAAATCTTCTTTCTTATCTTCCCCTAGTAAATTCTCTAACTAAAATGAAAAGATAAACAAACGGAGCTTTATTTTGATAAGCCTTATCTTTAAGATTCTTAAAAATTCATGAATGCTTGGTAGGACAGGAGAGAGTCAATAGCAGTTACAGCAACGAATTATGATGTGTTACTTGCTAGCGGAAAATTAGAATCACGGAATCAAAAGGAATTTTAAGAGACTTTTATTCCCTTTGCCTTTATTCGCAGACTAGAGAAATTTGTGAATATTTATGAAAGTTACAGACTTAAAATATAAAGGGCTTCAAACTATGGCTGTATTTAATATCATAATATTAACTCAGATTTTAACAGCATGTTAAAAATTCAAAGCCACAATTCCCACAGCAAGTGTAATTGTTACTATTTAGAGAAAATAATAGGAATAATCACATTCATCAAATTTATTAAACCTGAAGCTATGCTAGTCACCACAATTGACCTACTGTACGTTTGTTCTTTCATTCAAGAATGCGTCGACGATTTACTACTGAATTACTCTTTAACTGGTAAAAACTGAGGCAAAACACTGAAGAACTTGAGAAGCACAAGTGCAAAGTCCACTGTACAAAACTGCTGAACCATGCTCCCTTTTGAGGTCCTTTTAAACTGAGCAAAAGATGAATTCTAAATTCCACATAAATTGCCTCTAACTGTGCCTTTCTTTTTGCTTGAAAACACTTTTCATGCACGGGTATACTGGTTCAGTTTCACCTGTAGGTAATGAACACAGAGCTCACTGTGGGGAAAAACAAACTCGATTGTGAAAAAAGTTATCAGATATACAAAGGAGTAAAACAGCTGACTGAAAAGCACTTGAACCACAATACTCTTTCTCCCCTCCTAACGAGGCATTTTGAATATTTTAGTTACTGTTTCTTTCACGAGACCTCCAGTTTTCCAAAGCTCCCAAGTTGAGTACTCACCTGGTCCATCTGAACGCTGAATCGGGGCTGTTATTTCTGCTACACTGGGTTCCCCCTCCCGGGAGCCGGAAGCTGCTGCCCCCTCCTCCGTATCCTCTACTTTAGTCACCGTGAAGTGTGGCATTGTCACAGTTAGGAACGTGTGCTCTCCCTGTGTCTGCTTCCTTTCAGTCTACCTTCGCTGCCTGTCACTTCCTTGCTGTGCCCCTTTCTGACTCTGATCACTGCCCACGGGAGACCCAGGCAGGGAATCGGGAAGTACTTTCAGTTCACGTGACTTACAGCCCTACGGGAGGGGAACCTGGAAAACACGCCTTCCAAGGTGGTGTTTACCACTCACTTAAAAGGATTAAGCATTCCACCTCTTGCTTATTTGTTATTAAACTGTGAGAATCACAAGAATGGTTTAGGCTGCATTCCCAGAGAAGCCAAGGGCTGGAGAGTGGGAAGAATGCTTGAAACTTGTTCCTTTAAGTTATTTTCACATCAAGATTTCAACCTCTGCCCTCACATTTCACAGGACAAAGACTAGGGAGCAAGTCATTCAAGACTGGTACTACATCAATGTAGAAAATCAACTATCTGTTAAGTTTCTGTTGTTGCTTTATTTCAAAGCATATTGAAAACAGTCATGCAAGTCAATGTTTTTTCTTATCTTTCAGATGAGAACATTCATTCGACAAATATTTAATGAATACCTATGTATTTTAGATAAGGCATAGTTCGAGATGTTGTAGGGTATACAAGGACACCCAAGAAGAGATAACACCTTCCCTGAAAGTCCAGATTTGTTTAAAAGAGCTAAATATTTTTAATGAGAAGAGTTAAGCATTTTTCGTTTCGTACCGAGAGTTTAAACATTGTGTTTTAAAGAAAAAACAATCCAAGAAAATCTCTGACAGAGAGGTGTATAGTTCCTTCAGCACACACTTAAAATAACATACTTTTGATATATTTTAACAGATAATTGTGTTCTCAGTTGATGACTTTAACAGAGTATGAGGCCCTATCTGAGCAGTCTAATACAGGTGTTCAGTAACTTGAGTGAAAGTGAAGTTGTTCAGTCGTGTCCGACTCTTTGCGACCCCGTGGACTGTAGCCTACCAGGCGCTTCCGTCCACAGGATTCTCCAGGCAAGAGTGCTGGAGTGGGTTGGCATTTCCTTCTCCAGGGGATCTTCCCAACCCAGGGATCAAACTCAGGTCTCCCGTGCATTGCAGGCAGATGCTTTAACCTCTGAGCCTTGAGCTCTGTGCTAATTTCCATGTTAATGATGTAATAGGAGGATTTCGTTGTTAGTGACACCTGACAAGCAAGACTGCACTAAATTTAAAAGAGAATAGTGATGGTTTATAATCCTCATTTATCCCAATATACACCACTTTCAAAAGAGAACAAAGCCGATAGCTGTTAAAGACCTACTTGTACACTGCACTGCACTAGAAACTTTTCATTAGGATCTCATTTAATCATCACAAAAACAGAAACATTAGGCTAAGAACTTGCCCAAAGTCACAAAGCTTGTAAATGGTGAAGCCCAAATTAAAAATCTCCAATACTTTTGATGGTAGTCAGCATAGAGGTTTCACAGAAAAGAAACTCATATACACTTACTTAAATTTTATTTCATGGGTTCCTGTATAACACTGGTTTGTAATCTTAGGCTACAAATCGGAATCAGCTGGGAGATGTTAAAACTACTGATGCCTGAGTCCCATCCCAGATATTCTGATATAACCGCTCTGGAGTAGAACCTGGGCAACAGGACTTTGAAAAGTTCTCCCCAAATGGTTCTAACAGGCAGCCAAGGCTGAGAATCACTATAAGAAAATAAAAAAAGAAGGCTTTGTAGCTACTGAGATTTTTTTCTCTGAGAGAAGCGAAGTAAGTCAGGTGTGGTGGTGCCCTTGGTGATTTTTCCATATAACCACTTGGGTAGCTACTCAACTAATTTACTCAAAGGAACTTAAAACAACTGCCAGACTGTCAAAGATTTCCATATTATATTTGAGGTTTCAAATTTATTAACACTTTAGTGTCACTAGATATTTCCAATTGGATCTTACATTTTCGTATTTATTTTATAAAAAGAGTTGAATTGTACCTAATTTTTTATAGTCAATGGACAGAAACAATTACTTGTGTTTATAAATCTATGTGTAGTTTGTACATATAAACCTATGTACAAATGCTATCCTGTCACCTCTCCCCTCCCCCTCTAAAAAATACCCCAAACTAAACAAGTAGGAAGGTAACAAATATCTGTCAATCTACAATAGGTGTAATTTATTTACCAATTTAATGCTCTGGTAACCATAATGGTCAGGAAGTTTAAAATAGTTCTCTCCTAGATTGGACTGTAGGTAGTGCAGTATAATAAAAAATCCAAGGCAAAGTTAAAGTAATACAGAAAAGGGTGGAGGGAGTGGCAAGAAGAGATGTTTAAGTTCTGTACAGGAACAGTGGTTAGACAGAGAAGGTGGGATATAAGAAACAGCTATTTAAAGACCAACAAACTAAAACAATGAGGTATACCATTCAATAGCCAGGGTGACAGATAAAACTGGGAAGACAGATAATACCAAATTCGGGGGGGCTGTGGAATGGAAGGAACTTTCACACATTTTTAATGAAGTGCAAACTGGTTCACCACTCTGGAAAAGGGCCTGGTGCTTATCCCTATAATCCAACAATTGCACTCCTTAGTATTTACCACCCTGAATGTATCCTGTGAATGAGAATATATTCCCACAGGAGGACTTGTATAAGAATGTTCACAGCAGTTATTAACAATAGCCCGAAACTGGAAACCCAGCCCCAAACCGGAAACCCACAGAAGAATGAGTAAATAAACTCTGATACATTCATACAAGGGATTACTACTCAGCTATAAAAAGGAATGAACCAGTGATACCTACAACAATATGGATGAATCTCAAAAACATTATGCTAAGTTACAGAAGCCTTAAACAAAAGAATACATGATATATGAAACAACCAGCAGGACAGTGCTGGCAAAAGTAACATGGTGGATAAGAAGCAGGACCGAGGTTGCCTCTGGAGGAATTCAAGTGGGGATTAACTGGGATGGAGCGAAAGAGAACTTCCCAGAGTGTTGGTAAGATTCTACATCTTGACATGGAGTTTAAGAGTTCCACATGTGTATGCATTTGTCAAAATTCAGCCAGTTTTCATTTAAAAGTTGTGTATTTTACTGTATGAAAAAGTTTAACTTGAAAGAAAAAAAAGCTGCAAACAGATAATGAATTCTATTTAATAGCATGTATCCTGAGGTATTGGGGGAAAATGAACTGATATCCACAATTGAGCTTAAAATGCATATAAATGGATAGACAAGTTGTGACAGGAAAAGTATAATAAAATGTTAACGACAGATTCTGGGTGGTATGCATATGAGTGTTCACTATAAGTGTTTCAATTTTCTGTATGTTTGAAATTTTTTTATAACAAAATGTTGAAAAAATGCAATAAACTGACACCATTATGAAAATGAATAGGCAAGTCAAAGACTGGGAGAAAACATTCATAAAACATATGCCTGACAAAGGACTTGTGGTCTGAATATATAAAAATCCCCAAGAAAAGTGAAAGTGTTAGTCACTCAGTCATGACCAACTGTTTGTGACCCCATGGACTGTAGCCCACCAGGCTCCCCTGTACACGGAATTCTCCAGGCAAGAATACTGGAGTGGGTTGCCATGCCCTTCTCTAGGGGATCTTCCCAACCCACTCAACAGTAACAAGACAACTCAACAGAAAATAAGCAAAAGATTCAAACAGACAATTCACAAAAGAAGCTATAATACATGGATAATAATAAGCAATTGAAAAAAACACTCAACACGTCAGTGGCCATCAGGGAAATGCAAATTAAAATCACAATTAAAACTGTTGGCAAGGATATAGAGCAAATGTTAATGGAAATGTTGACCACTTTGGAAGAAAGTCTGGCACTTTAAAAATAAATTTAAACACACACCTACTTTATGACCCAGCAATTCCTCTTCTAGGTATTTACCAAAGAGAAATAAAAGCTAAAATCACAAAAAATTTTGAACAAGTATGTACTAGCAGCTTTATTCATAAAAGTTCAAACAGGAAACAGCCTAGTAGTTATCCATCACAGGATACACAACCTATAGTATATTCATTCATACAATAGACTATTACCCAATAATAGCCAGGAATGGATTACGGATACATTCAACAACAAAATGAATGAATTTCAAAAACATTATAAATTATACATCACACATTAATTATACACATACTGAAGTGTTTAAGTGTGAAGCACACTGATGTCTGCAACTTACCTTTGAAATGCTTCAAAAATAGATGGATCATTGGAAGGGATGAACATATGATAAAACAAATATAGCAAAATGCTAAGTGTAGGCTCCAGAGGACATGGCTATGAGTATTTATAAAATAATCTTTCAACTTTTGTGTACGTGTGAAATTTGTCATAAAAAAGTGTTGGAAAAAAAATACAATGAACGAAACGAAGTTCACTGAAATCTAAAAAACTTTGGAACAAATCACTTATGGGTCAAATTTCATTTCACACAAAATTTAGGGAGTTGCATAAATGCTTTTCCTGAACTTTGATTCTAGAGTTTTGAACACTGTTTGAAATGAAAGTCACCATGCAGGTCTGAAATATTTACATTTTTACATTAAAAAAAAATCCAGGGGAGCACAGATTTGTGGTTGCCAGGTAGAAGAGTGGGTGAGGGAGGGATGGATTGGGAGTTTGGAGTTAGCAGATGCAAACTACTATACAGAGAATGGATAAACAACAAGGTCCTACTGTGTAGCACATCTGTAATGAACCATAATGGAAAAGAATATACTACATAGCAGAAATTAACGCAACACTGTAAATCAGCTATACATCAATACATTTTTTTTAAAAAAATCTACGGTATTTTCAAGCAATAAGATACAAGGCCAAGCTAGGGCAAAAAGGGCATTTTATTCTTTAGGCTAAATATTATACATGTTGTATTTATTAGTTACTTTCACTAAAACACTTTTCTTGTGACTGTCTTTTTTTTTTTTTAAAAGAATCATCATTCCTTAAAAGAATGGGTCTATTTTGGGTAATATTTTGAAAGTACAATTAACCACTCTACACTATTCTATTATTAATTTTTAATCATGGTTAACAATTCATGATAGTTAGCATTTTATTTTATTCAACCCATTTATTAAAAAAAAAAAAGACAAGTTAGCTTCCGTGAAGACACTGAAACAAGTGGAAGTCAATAGGAAATTACTTTGAACAGAAGGATTCTTTCAGTTTGTAATATTTTGTTAAATCTCATCATTAAACACTCAATTTTAGGGCTTCCCTGGTGGTCTAGTGGTTACGAATCTACATACCAGTGCAGGGTACATGGGTTCAATCCCTGGTCCGGGATGATCCCACACGCCAGCGGAGCAACTAAGCCTGTGCGCCACAACTACCGAGCCAGTGCGCCAAAGCCCATGATCCCCAACGAGAGAAGTCACTGAAATGAGAAGCGCATGCGCCACAGTGAAGAGCAGTCACCTCTCACTGCAGTTAGTTAGAGAAAGCCCACGTGCAGCAACAAATATCCAGCACAGCCAAAAACAAATCTTAAAAAAAAAAACAAAAAAAACACCACTCAACTTTAGAGCAAATCATATATGTATTTCAACTTAGTTTGAAGAAATTGAGAACTGTACTGTACAAAACCTATGCAAATTACATTGCAAATTATCTTTGGTAAAGGACTATTTTTCTTTAAATTGCCCATTATGGACACACACAAAAGACCTATAAAAACACAAAATAAAAATTACTAGAAAATGAAATATACAAAACACAAATTCCAATTTTTATTGTTAGATTCAATAGACATAAACTTACTCTAAAAAATTGCTAAGCAAGTTCTAAAAACTTAATTTCTGAAATTATCTCCTCATATATGTAAGGAGGTTTATAAATAGCTCATGGTCCAGCACCATCTGCATACCTCACTCTGAATGGCTCTATTAGACAATATTCTAAACATTTTATTAGAGGTCAATAGGCAGTTCACTACTTAAACTATATAGAATCTCATTATACACAAATTTCCTATTTAACATACTCAGCAAAACCTTTTTCTCCTTCAAATACTGGGGCAATAAATATTAATTTAAAGTATTAATTTAAAGTATTAATTTAAAGCTGGTGTATGGGGATGATCTGGAGGAAGATGTGGCGGGGGGAGGTGGGAGGGGG
>SJYX01017052.1:246513-258410 GCA_006410675.1 Oreotragus oreotragus
AAAAAAAAAAAAAAAAGTATAAAACTGATCACAAATTCTAAATTTTGCCTGGCTATGTAGACAACTATACAAAGAATTAAATGAGTCAGTTACTTTGATGAGGACCAACTATCATGGACAGTAAGGTATTAAAACTTCTAAATCTTAAAATTACATAAAATTGTCTATGAATGGATTTTTATAAAATGATATTCATAATGTATTTTGGGACTGATGACTGAAAGACAGTAAATACAAAAAAGACATTATTTTCTGATGGATTTGTAAAACTATAGGGTAAGGATAACAAAGAGTTCTCCAAATCAAAACATAAGAAGAATCTCATGCTTTACTGAGGCTGAAGGACTCATGCATTTATTCAATATGCCATATGCCAGGAAAGAGGAATGCAATGGAGAAGATGACACTGTTCCTGCCCTCAAGGAGCTTGCTCATCCTATTAACAACATAATAACAAGCAATATAAAACCAGGAGTGTAACTTATGGAATCAATCTTGAGAGCACAACAGTACCACCTTGCCCAGTTTCTTCTGTAGGAACCTTAAGCTGTGAGTCTTCATTAAAGGAAAGAATAACGGTTGATGGCTAGTGCTAGTTTGAGAGCTATGCCATTCATTTTGGCTACTGATCCAAATACTAAAGAAGGTATTATCAAAAGCTTTTTAAGTACTTAGTGCCCTCAGCTTCTACTGTTATCTTTTTCAGAGTACTGCAATTCCCTATATAATGTTGCTCATCCCAATGTCAATTGTAACCTACAAATGAGAGGCCCCCAAAATCAACCTAAGAATGAAAACATAACTACTCAGTAACTCAGATTTTCATTTCTGAGGCATGATACTTCATTCTTTCATTCTGAAATATGATCTATGGGCTTCTAGTCAATGCTACCAGTAGTACATAGAAAATAAAACTGATATCAAACATTATCAAAACTTAGGACATATTTCTAAAATATAAAGAAAGGAAAATGAAAACATAGTTTGAAACAAAATTTCCGTGTTAATTTTTATGTCAGAGAACAAGTATTTTTTATAAATTATTGCTTTCTTCCTCCCCAGCAACAAAACTCCATTTTAAAATAGATCTACTGAGGATGACAGGCACAAACTTATTGTTAACATTCAGTGGTCCAGTGGGAACCCATGAGTATTGGAGGTTAATGCATAATGACAGATGATGCTTTGAGTGGATTTTTTTCCCCTCACACAAACAAGTCTCTAATAAAAACACTTTATGTTTAAAAATAAATTAAAATAGATCTATTGAGACAAGGGTCGAAACATGAATATTAATTAACTTTAGATGGCTTCCCTGGTGGCTCAGACAGTAAAGAATCTGCCTGCAACGCTGGCAGATTGGAATCTGCCTTTTCCAATGAGTCAGTTCTTCATATCAGGTGGCCAAAATATTAGAGCTTCAACTTTAGCATCAGTCCTTCCAATGAATATTCAGGACTGATTTCCTTTAGGATGGACTGGTTTGATCTCCTTGCAGTCCAAGGGGCTCTCAGGAGTCTTCTCCAACACCACAGTTCAAAGCATCAATTCTTTGGTGCTCAGCCTTCTTTATGATCCAACTCTCACATCCATACGTGACTACTGGAAAAACCATAGCTTTGACTAGATGGACCTTTGCTGGCAAAGTAATGTCTCCGCTTTTTAATGTGCTGTCTATGTTTGTCAGAGCTATTCTTCCAAGGAGCAAGTGCCTTTTAATTTCATGGCTGCAGTCACCATTTGCAGTGATTTTGGAGCCCAAGAAAATAAAGTCTGTCACTGTTTCCATTGTCTCCCATCTATCTGCCATGAGGTGATGGGATCAGATGCCATGATCTTAAGTTTTTTGAATGCTGAATTTTAAGCCAGCTTTTTTACTCTCCTCTTTCATCTTCATCAAGAGGCTCTTTATTTGCTCTAAAGAGGAACCAGTAGTTAGGATTCCACCTGCCAATCTACTTCTGCTTCATTGACTACAGTAAAGCCTTTGACTGTGTGATCACGACAAACTGAATATGTGGCATGGATTTCTCAAGGCCATATAAAATATAATAAGGCTTAGCTATGGAGCACCAAAAATACAAAGCAGAAGACTGAAACCCAGCTCTCAGTTACAATAACAGGAAATTTTAAAAAGAATAAAACCATGGGATTTCCCTGGTGGTCCAGTGGTTAAGACTTCTTGCTCCCAATGCAAGGGGCACGAGGTCAATCCCTGGTCAAGGAACTAAGATCCCACATGCACCCAGCATGGCCAAACTACTCTCCCCGCCAGGAAAAAAACAAAACCACCCAAAACAAAAACTAAAGTTAGGATTAAGACCTAAGTATATACCATTTCCTAACAACTTAATACTGCTTTTGTTTTCATTTTTCTATCCTGTCCAAATACAAAAACATAAATTTTAAGAAGAAGAAAAAAGCTTTAGCCCTTACATTTTTTCAGTTAAGAGACTCAGAGGTAACTTCAAATTTTCAAGTTTTGCATAGCCTTTCAGATTGACTTATTTACAATATTGGTTTGATTCTGATATCTCGATAACTGTTAAGTTCTACCTGTGATTTAAGTAGATTAAAATTTTTCAAAAGTAAGATGCACTTGAGAATCAGAAATGTTAAAAATTTGACAAATGAACACTTTAGAACTGAGCAAATACAGTAATAACATTTCCTATTAACCAATTACTGAACTTCTGCAGCTAAAGCAAGGTGCTGGGTGTGTGTGTGTGTGTTCTATGCTCTGCAGTTTTGTGCTCATAACTTTATACATCATTGCAGGGATTCTACAAAGTACACTAATGCACTAATAACAAGGTTTTAATGGGGAATATCTTCTTGGTTTTCCATTTACTTCTAAAATTTCATTAAAATAATACACTGTTTTACACAATCACAAAAAAGTGCTTTCATAATTCCTATAATACAGCTCTCCAAATTTTCATATCTACTGCTATGTATTAATTAAATACATAGAATGTGCATTACTCTGAGTCAACAGGCCCACCAGGTGAAGCTATGCAACTTACATCAGGCCAAAGGGCAAGGAGGGGGAGACTGAAATCCAATTTGCCCTTTTCCAGTGAAGCTTGCAAAGGCGGCCATTTTAGGTCTGGCTAGTCCAAAATCATTTATTACACAGAGGAAGAAAAAAAAGAGCAGCTTCGATCCAAGTTTACAGCAAAATATTGTCCTTCTAGGTCAGCACAAATTGCCTTAAAACATTCCTTTTATTTTAACAGCTTTAACACGGAAAAGCATGACTATATAAGATTCTTAGGTTCCCAGGCCCTCTTCCTTCTCTTCCATTCCCAGTAAAGATAATAGCAAAACAAAGTTTATGAGAATCCCTCAGAAATGCAAATCAAAACTGCAAATGAGGTATCACCTCACACGGGTCAGAATGGGCCTCATCAAAAAGTCTACAAACAATAAATGCTGGAGAGGGTGTGGAGTAAAGGGAACGCTCTTGCACTGTTGATGAGAATGTAAATTGATACAGCCACTATGAAAGACAGTATGGAGATTCCTTAAAAAATTAAGAATAAACCCACCATATGACCCAGCAATCCCACTCTTAGGTATATACCCTGAGGAAATCAAAATTGAAAGAGACACATGTATCCCATTGTTCTTTGCAGCACTATTTACAAAAGCTAGAACATGGAAGCAACCTAGATGTCCATCGACAGATGAATGGGTAAAGAAGTTGTGGTACATATACACAGAGGAATATTACTCAACCATATGAAGTAATGCATTTGAGTCAGTCCTAATGAGGTGGATGAACCTGGAACCTATTATACAGAGTGAAGTGAGTCAGAAAGAGAAAGATAAATATCATATTCTAATGCATATATATAGAATCTAGAAAAATGGTACTGAAGAATTTATTTACAGGGCAACAATGGAGAAACAGGCATAGAGAATAGACTTATGGACATGGGGAGAGGGGAGGAGAGGGTGAGATGTATGGAAAGAATAATATGAAAACTTAATATTACTATATGTAAAATAGATAGCCAACAGGAATTTGCTGTATGGCCCACGAAACTCAAACAGGGGTTCGGTATGAATCTAGAGGGGTTGAATGGGGCGGGAGATGGGAGGGAGGTTCAAAAAGAGAATATATGTATATCTATGGCTGATTCATGTTGAGGTTTGACAGAAAGCAACAAAATTCTGTAAAGCAATTATCCTTCATAAAAAAATAAATTAAAAAGAAAAAAGAAAAATAAACATGCCACTGACAGGAAAAGAAAAAGGCCTCTGATGCGAAGAATTAGTGAGGAGATAGGAGAGACCACCCAGGATAAAAGGCGAGAAGTTGAAGGAATCACTCTTCCAGTCACTAATATTTAATCAAATATCTAGAGTATTCTAGGACAGACTCTATAAAAGAAAGTCCTCTGGATTTCAGTCCAACTTTTTAAAAGCTTGCACTACAGACATTTTCAAATATACACAAAATCAGAGAAAACAGTAAGATGAATCCTCATGTACCTTTTACTCCAATTCAACAAATCATAAATGTTTGCCAGTCTTGTCTATCTCTCAAATTTTATTTTTTTGGTATGAGGGGAGGGTGGAGTACACTTCATTTCACCTGTTAATATGTCAATATGTATCTCTATAGATCAGGGCTTTATATTACCACAGCGCATAAATATACCTAAGAAAATTCACAATAATTCCTTAATGTTGTTTAATATTAAGTGCATGGTCAAGTTTCCCTGATTTTCTCAAGTCTTTTTACAGTTGTTTGTTCACATCGGAATCCAAAAAAAGTCCATACATGTATTTGGTTGATATTCTTTTTATCTGAAACAGCCTTTCTCCCTTTCCATCAACTTCTCTTTTACCCCATTCACTTATTTGTTGAAAATTCTAATTATTCAATAAAATTTGCTACACACTTTGGCCACCTCATGCGAAGAGTTGACTCATTGGAAAAGACTTTGATGCTGGGAGGGATTGGGGGCAGGAGGAGAAGGGGACGACCGAGGATGAGATGGCTGGATGGCATCACGAACTCGATGGACGTGAGTCTGAGTGAACTCCGGGAGATGGTGATGGACAGGGAGGCCTGGCGTGCTGCGATTCATGGGGTCGCAAAGAGTCGGACACGACTGAGCGACTGAACTGAACTGAACTAGATTTAGCTGATTGCTACTTGTGGTATAAAATAGTGATAATACATTATACAATTTAATCACTAACTGTGCAGTATTGAGGAGACTTGGTCTGTAACCAAAATGTTTCACACAAGTGATAATTTGTCTTTTAAAAAAATGCGGGGTACGAATTGAGCTTGGGGAAAAAAAACCTACCAGAGGATGCTATTAGGAAAACTACGAAGGTACCAAATCCACATGTTTTTACAAAACTATCCCCTTTACTACCTTATACACTGTTAGTTATAGCTCTTTATTAGTGTGTCAAAGTGAAATGGACAGTATTCAACAATCATATAATATGAAACGTACATTTAAAAGAAAGTTAACAGTCACCTATAATTGTCAATACAATGTAATTCACTTAGTTTTGTTTGGTGCAAAAAACTAGACTTTTTTTCAAAAGCATAAAAAAAGTGCTTGGTACTTTGAAACATGTTTTTATGAGGAAAAAAAAAAGAAAGCTTTCCAATTTTATTCTGATTCTTAGTCAAACATTATTTTACCCCAGCTCGAGAGACTGATATGATTACTAATAATACAGAATTGGTGGATCAGTAGAGTGGGCTTAATGTCCATGTGTAATGTAATGGTGCCAAGTGCAGATAAATGTTTGTTAAGACCTATCAGCATTTAAGGAAAAGACTGCCAGGCCTTATCCACTTGGTGAATGTCTACCTACCCTTTGAAGCCCACCTATAGTAGGAAAATTCTTCACATGTATATAACATTAATCCCTCTTTCCTTTTGAGCTATGGTCCCCAACTCTGGCTGAAGAGCTTTTAAATACAGTGGACAAAGAATGTTGCCTGCTATATCAGTGAACAATGGCTGTTGAGGCCATCAAGACATCAGTCATTGCAGTCACCTCCAATGTTGCACCTTGAGGGGATTCAAAATGGAGAAAAACAGGATACTGGCCCTAGACAGCTAAGGTGCATCTCAAAGGAATGATTTCAATAAGCCCAGAGTTTTGCATCTTCTCATACATAGAAAAGCACTAAATTTGTTAACTTGAGATGTCTAGTTTTCCTTAACAAGCAGTAATCTTTTGATGTTTCAACTATTTGGTTTTTTGGCAAAAACTCCTATATATCCTGGCCCCTCCATATCCTCCTCCTTTATAACAGTCCCTCAGGGCTAATGGCACCCCACTCCAGTACTCTTGCCTAGAAACTCCCGTGGACCGAGGAGCCTGGTAGGCTGCAGGCCATGGGGTCGCTAAGAGTCGGACTCGACTGAGCGACTTCACTTTCACTTTTCACTTTCATGCACTGGAGAAGGAAATGGCACCCCACTCCAGTACTCTTGCCTGGAGAATCCCAGGGACGGCGGAGCCCAATGGGCTGCCGTCTGTGGGGTCGCACAGAGTCGGACATGACTGAAGTGACTTAGCAGCAGCAGCAGCAGGGCTTACTGAGAGGCTATCTTTGGGTTGAAATCCTCAGTAAGTCTCCAAATAAAATATAACTCTCAACTTTTAGTTTGTGGATTTTTTGCCAAATAAAATATAATTCTCAACTTTTAGGTTGTGCATTTCTTTTTAACTGGCAACATTATGCTCTGAAGATACAAAGACAACTTGGTGTCCCTGTCCTTAAGAACTTTACAGCCTAAGTGAAATAGGTACTATAGAAGTAGTCTGGATAAGAGATGTAGGGACTTAAAGATCTGATCTATCTGGATTTGAGGTTGAATGAGACAAGGTGTCAGAGAGGTGACCCCATGAAGGAGGGGCTTATCTAAATTACTCTCGCCTCTCTAGCAGCTAACAACCATCAATAAAAATTTGGTGACAGCCAGCCTCAGAGTACACTTAGAGCTTCTAGACTCAACTGGCTTTTATTTTTACTGCACCTCAGAAACCCACTCCCAAGGCTGTACACTAGGATCACACTGGAACTGCTCCACCTCTGAATACATTAAGCCCAACTTTCAAACATCTGATCACAGTCTTTAACCCTTCTACATCTTTTAATACCATTTTACCCGTCAAGTCCTCCAGTCTCTCAGTTCATCATTTTCCTTTACTGTATTTTTCTACTGTATTATTCTAAAATTTACTTTATCTTTCTCTTTTGTATTTTTATGTGCACTTCTCTTTCTACATTTATCATACAGCATTTTAATTTATACAAAATTTTGTTTGCTTTCTCTATTAGAGCATAACTTTCCTTAGAACAGTAATGGGATTCTTTTTCTCAGTCCGGCATCCTTCACACCCAGAACAGGTCTAGCCCATAATAATTGCTCAGTAAACACTGGTGCAAGCATTCATGTCATTTTCACCACTATTTCTATGAGCTCTCCAAAGGCAGAACCTATATTTTACCTGAGTATTCAGTAAAATGGGGTTTGACCTATAATTTCTACTGGAGTGCCTCATACATATTGGAGCCCCCAGGAGCATTTGTTGAATTGGAAAAGGTTGAAATGTTATTAAAGCCTGTATAAGACATATAAAGATATGTTCTCTGCTCTACCTTGGCGTTATTATTTTAGCAATCATTTAAGTTAACCAAATAGTTATAAGACCAACGTAAAAAATGTTCATTGCGGCAGAGGCAAACAGAAAGCCATGGACAGAGAGGTCAGGAGCCTGCACTTCACTCTCGGCTCTGCCACTCAGAATCTACAAATAACCATCTCTGTAATCCTTAGTTTCCTCATTTATTAAAATGGGGTTTGATGAGAATTTGATTCTTGATCATCTGAAAGTTCCCTAACTAATATGGCTACTAAATTTTTTTTTTAATTAAAAGTGATACACTCTCAGATTTCCCTAGTGGTACAGTGGATAAGAATCTGCCTGCTAATGCAGGGGACATGGGTTTGATCCTTGGTCCAAGATTCCACATGCCGCGGGCAACTAAAGCCCATGTGCCACAGCTACTGAAGCGCTCATGCCTAGAGCCTGTGCTCTGCAACAGAAGTCGCTGCAGCGAGAAGCCCGTGCGCCACGATGAGCAGGAGTCCCCACTCATGCACACAAAGCCCTCAGAGCAGAACGAAGAACCAGCACAACCCAAAAGAAAGACAGAAATGATTTTTTTAAAGGCAGAATTTCTTATATAAAGAATAAAAGTGATACGCTCTCAATGTAAAACATTGTATATGCCTTACTGAACTGTTTAAAGGGAAATTCCTTCTCTCCACTCTGTTTTCATAACTCTGGATGGAGACATCCACTCTCAGAAGTTCCTTCTGTACATTTAAAGCATTCCTCATGCACAAGCAAGTATAGTGCTAAGACTGTTGATTTTATTTACCAGCTTGACAGTCCCAGAAATGCTAATGGGACAGTGACAAAATGAAAAAGAATTATAAATACTTTGATAGCAGAAAGATAATTACTACTCAAGAGGCCAACAGTAGAAAAAAATTAAAATACAGACAGAAATATTTAAAACTTCGTGGGTCACCCCTCCCTGGCTGTGTAATGTAATGTTAATAAAGGTATATGACAAGATAATAAACTGAAGGTGGGAAGAAATGTGGGAGGCAAGGGAATTGTGGAGAAAAGAGAGAATCATACCAATGTTTCAATCACTAAAGGATATAAAAAAGACCAAAATAATAATAATACAATTCTAAGTGGTAAAACAAGAAAAATTCTGAAATATCTTATGAGCATATGGATAGAGTCAAGGAAGTAGTTGTTTTCCTTTATTAAATCCAGCCCAGAGACAAATGTAGATTAACACATGTCCTTGATTTTCTTGACAACAGCATTCTCTGACGTTTGAAAGTGAAAGTGAAAGTCACTCAGTCAACTCTGCAACCCATGGACTGTATGAAAGTGAAGTGAATTCGCTCAGTCGTGTCCGACTCGTTGCAACCCCATGGACTGTAGCCCACCAGGCTCCTCCGTCCATGGGATTCTCCAGGCAAGAATACTGGAGTGGGTTGCCATTTGTCCATGGAAATCTCCAGGCCAGAATACTAGAGCCTTTCCCTTCTCCAGGGGATCTTCCCAACCCAGGGATCAAACCTAGGACTCCCGCATTTCAGGCAGATTCCTTACCAGCTGAGCCACAACATCTAAGTTTAATAATGGCATCTGCATATTACAAGACCAAAGGTAAAAGCAGTATTTTTCTAACCAGTTCCCTCCACGGTGTGGGAAATATATCACAGGATGACTACCATCATAAGAATTTTTGTAAAAGATAGTAAGAAAAAAAAATAGGTCACTGGGAAAGTAGGAAACTCATTTCCCAAGAATACTCTAGGAAAAAGTGTGATCTAATGGCCGGACTATTAATTTCCCTTTCATCTAGTACCAGAAACTAAATATTAAGGAATTGTTAGATAGAGGACCAAGCTTTAACTCCGGTACCCACCTAAACAAGATAGCTTTCACCTAGACAAGTCTCAGTTTCACCCTTCTGGTGTAAACTGATACCACTGTAGACCTTAAAGAACGGCTTACAGATAAGAAGAGCAGCCCAGATAAGGATCTTGTCTCTGCAAGGTTAACACATTACTGATATGTCTACTTTTAGAAACAACAAAAATACAATTCTATAATACATAACTTGCAAACCTATCAACACTTAACTATAAATTGTGTATGTGTGTCAGTCATGTCCAACTCTTTTGCAACCCCATGACCTGAAGCCTGCCAGGCTCCTCTGTCCAGCGGATTTCTCAGGCAAGAATACTGGAGTAGGTTGCCATTTCCTACTCCAGAGGATCTTCCGGACCCAGGAGTAGAACCTGTGTTAAGTAAGTAAGTAAAGTCACTCAGTCGTGTCCGACTCTTTGTGACCCCGTGGACTGCAGCCCACCAAGCTCCTCAGTCCATGGGATTCTCCAAGCAAGAATACTGGAGTGGGTTGCCAGAACCTGTGTTACCTAATAACAATTACAGGCTCTCCAGGTGGCTCAGTGATAAAGAAGCCGCCTGCCAAATAGTAGACTTGAGTTTGATCCCTGGGTTGGGCAGATCCCCTGGAGAAAGAAAAGAGAAGCCACTCCAGTATTCTTGCCTGGGAAATCCCACGGACAGAGGAGCCTAGTGGGCTACAGGCCGTGGAGTCACAAAAGTCAGACAGGACTTTGCGACTAAAGAACAACAAATGACAATTACAATATTTAAAAAATTAACACTGTTATAGTCTTTACCTGGTATTTTTACAACCTAAATACAGTATAAAGGGTAAAAACTAAAACTATAATTTAGAATGTGGAAGAAGAGAAAATGATCAATTATTTTATTTCCATAATGTAATTTTAATACCATGGTACATAACATAAACTCTTCATGAAGGTGAAAATTGTTAAGTCTAGGAATCGACCTGTAAGGTCTTCATTAAAAAAAAAAAAAAAATTAGTCAAGGACTATAAACTAGCAAATCTACCTTGTCTCCTTACATTAAAACACACTAAACAGAAATAAGGAACTAGAAGCATTTTGGTTTCCTGCGCTCTGTAGGTTAGAAGGAACAATATTTCCTGACACCGGAAAATAGCAAGTCAGTGGCTGAAGATGGTTTTCAAATGTGGGTAGAATATCATTTTAAGAGCTTTTAAAATTCTTAAGAGAATTTTCATTACCAGAGAGATCTATGTTAGAACACAGCATAAAACTAAATATATAAAGCAGTACGGTATTTCTCAAATTTTTCTACTTTAGTTCAAAAAATGTTATGACCTGTTTTATTTCATCATCTCTTTCTCACTAAACGCAATGGAAACCTCCAAGCCTGTTGACACAAATTGCTTTAGGAAGCTAAAGGTCTGCAGTGGTCAATACAAGTCAAAAGTGGCTCATGTGCTGTTCCTGACTACAAAGGCTTAATACTCAGTACATGCCATCTAAAGTTCAAAATGAAACAAAAAAAATTTTAAGTGGAATCAGGCCCTAAAATCCTCTTTAGAATTCTCCACTGGACAAGGCAGCCCACTCAGATTTACCTACCCTCACCCTGACTGAGCTTAGCTACTGGAACAACTGCCTCTGTAAAAATATGAATTTTTAAAAAGAATTTTGTGATACAATATCTGAAGTCTCTTTAGGAAAGCCAATAACTAAGATATGATCAATAACTACTCCACATAACTGACCTTAAAAGCAAACTGTCATAGTTAGACTCCCAAAGCCAGCTCTCCATTAAATTTTACCATTTACGATTCTCCTTCCTGAAAATGATTAAATTCTTTGATACTCATCCTTAACCAAAAGATACATTTCAAGTTTGAGACAAAAAACGAGGAAGTCAAAACACAACCACTTTCCTTCTTGCCATATGCAAACCATTATCCCAAAGGGTTCCTAAACATCTCAGAAAGAGGTTCCTTGGTTCCTAATGATTACTCTATAATGGAAACGCGATCTCTCGGTATATTTTCATCCTGGACAAACAGGTCAGTAATGGAAATATTTTGTTATCTGTGTTTCTACTCACCCTCAGTAACATCCTGGGGGTTAGATGTCCGGTCACTGGCTGGATCTAGTGCAACTGTTGCCAGTGAGGTGGTGGCTCCAGACATCTCACTCATAGGCTCACTACGGCTGGTTTCGGGCACACTTTCGCGGGAGCTAAATCTTACTCGGGAACTGGATCGAGAGCTGAGGTCCGGACTGGTGTCTGACAAACCTGGAATGTCATCGATCTTTGTTGGTGTCACCATGAACCGAACTGAAGCCATCTTGGTGGTGGTTTCTGGAGGATGCATGTTTATTTTTCTCTTCCTTTATAAGGACAAGGAAAAAAAAAAAAA
>SJYX01017052.1:258774-285618 GCA_006410675.1 Oreotragus oreotragus
ACAGCATATTAAAAAGCAGAGACATTACTTTGCCAACAAATGTCCATATAGTCATAGCTATGTTTCTTCCAGTTATCATGTATGGATGTGACAGTTGGACCTTAAAGAAAGCTAAGCACCAAAGAATTGATGCTTTTGAACTTTTGAACTGTTGGAGAAGACTCTTGAGAGTCCCTTGGACTGCAAGGAGATCAAATCAGTCCATCCTAAGGGAGATCAGTCCTGAATATCCATTTGAAAGACTGATGCTGAAGCTGAAGCTCCAATACTTTGGCCACCTGATGCAAAGTACTGACTTACGGGAAAAGACCCCAATGCTGGGCAAAACTGAAGGCAGGTGGTGAAGGGGATGACAAAGGATGAGATGGTTGAACGGCATCACTGACTTGATGGACATGAGTTTCAGCAAGCTCTGGGAGTTGGTGATTGACAGGGAAACCTGGCATGCTGCAGTCCATGAGGTTGCAAAGAGTTGGACAGGACTGAGCAACTGAACTGAACTGACACTACTGTTAAGTAAAAGATTTTTAAATGAATGAATGCATCAAATCTTTAGTCAATGAGATTATCGAGCTGTCTCGAGTTTCAACCGATATATAACTCCTCTGACATTTTCCACCTGCACAGTGAACGCAAGATCATGAAGTCAGGTCATCTAACCTTCATTTATTTAGCTCAGGAAATAAAGAGTTTTCATGATCTAGTTTCTGTTTCTCTCTCCAGATCCTGCTTCAACCACTCTGCCCCTAGAATATGTGTTCCAACCAACTTCATTTCTTCTGGGCCCTCAAATGCACCATGCTGTCTCACCTCTGAGCCTTTTACTGTTCTGTCTGTAAAGTTCCATGCCTTTTCCACTTATGTCTCAGTCTAGATTTCATTTCCTCTGGTTAGCCTTTCCTTCCAGTACTACCCCTCCCTATCTTCCCCAACTAACAAGACAGTTAGATGTCCTTCTGTATATATCCTTATGTCATTTTTTTTTTTTTTTTTTGCTGGTTGCATTGTTTATACTTGCTTGTTTTATTTTTTGTTTCCTATATTAACTGGGCACAATGGAAGGCAGCAACTGTGCTTCTATCTTACTCAATCATTGTATCCCTTCTGCCTAGAATCATGCTAGACACATAGTGAACTCACTGAACATTTATAAATGAATGATAAGTGAATGAATGATGGAACATTAGCCTTTTATGAGAATGAAAATGAAATCATCTTCACTTCTCACTCAGAATTACAAATTCTAAAATCAGTCAGAGTTGCAAAGCATGGCAAGAAAACTAGTACAGCTATTCTAGTTCCTATAATACGATTTATCATTCTCCTGTAGCTTCGCAGTTTATCAAACACAATGTATAAATAACACTCAAAATTACTTTCTATAAATTACAATTCCTCTTCCTAAGACATCCATTTGTTTTAAACATTTTTTTGAACACAAAGATAATGAGGCAACTTTAAAAATAGAATTTCATGCAAGCTAGGAAATAGACCTTTATATCCCAAACTTTGTTTACACTTTTGTCTACAGAAATCAATGTACCTGTCATTCTTAGTTTTATTTTTTTCATTAATTCCACAAATTCACATTAGGAATGTGAATGTGAATCAAAATAAAAGCAGCTCTCTGAAATAAAATGTCTGTAAGGATCTAGTTTTAAAACTGTAAATATTTCTGGATGACTAATCAGAATTGTGATTTTTTAAAAAACCACCTCTGCTCTTACAAAACATCACCACAAAAGGATGGTGGAAAATTAAAACCNTATATATATATATATCCAATATATATATATTGGACCCTCATTGGAGTTTTTATGTAGTGGTATATCCTAAAGCATTGTATGCTCAAATTTATACGTGTGCTACATTTTCTATTTGCTGTCTTTTGGAAAAAATGCTGGTTTTTACAGGTATACACCTATCAAATATTCATATTGTACATGTTACATATATACAATTTTGTGTTTTACCTCAGTCAGACTGAAAGCTCCGTTAAAAAAACCATCTTTTAGTCATGAAGATGACGTTGCGATACTTTCTCTTGACGCGTTTTCTCTGCTACTGCCACCATATTTTCCCTAGCATGTTTATAGATGTGTTCAATAAATTTTGACTCATCAATGTTTTGTTTGCAAGTCATTTCCTAGAGCTGTGACCAAGACTTTTTTCTTAATTTTTCCTAACTTTATTTATTGACATATAGTTCATTTACAATGTGCAATCTTTGCTGTACAGCAAAGTGACTGTCATACACATAGATATTTTTAAAAATATTTCTTTCCATTATGGTTTACCACAGGATACTGAATATAGTTCCCTGTACTATATGCAGGGCCTTGTTTATCAAAAGTCATTTAAAGTCAACAGCCTGGGGCCTCACTTTGCCTGGTCCTTGCTCAGCGCAAGTAGAAATGTTTAACATCATCCTTAATAATAGATGAGAACACTACTGAAGACCTGAGCCAGGAAATCTCCTTTTATCACATGACACAAANTATATGCAGGGCCTTGTTTATCAAAAGTCATTTAAAGTCAACAGCCTGGGGCCTCACTTTGCCTGGTCCTTGCTCAGCGCAAGTAGAAATGTTTAACATCATCCTTAATAATAGATGAGAACACTACTGAAGACCTGAGCCAGGAAATCTCCTTTTATCACATGACACAAAGTCCACAGTCTGGTTTAAGATACAGGTAACAAAATGTAAACTAGATTCCTATTTAAAATGTAAATCTCCTCAAATTCCTAGATTTCTACAACATTGAATTTTCTTTCATTCCACAGTGTATTTTCATTCACTTTATACTAAAGAATCTCCCATTTCTGAGAACATCTCAGATCCCTAGGAGATCTCTTAGGAAAAAAATCTTCGTTATATACACACCAATTTGAATTTTCCTTGGTCTACACAGTAGGTGGTATAGAAAATGCTAATCCTTTTTTGGCCGGTCAAGGTAGCTTTTAAAGACAGAATCACAGTCTGCATTAAAAAAAAAAAAGAATTTGCTTATTTTTTTAGCCACCCCATGCAGCAGCTTGCCACCCCAGGGGCAGCGGAAGCTGGGAGTCCTAACCACCAATAATTCCCCTGAAGTTAGTTCTTTAAGCACTTCCTTAGCAGAACCTTTTTCCCTAGTCATTTGCAGAATTTGTAGCCTTTCTTCAAAACATTAACCTCTAATAGGACAACTTTTTACAAGCTTTTTAATACTAAGAGCCTTAAAGTTAAGAGGCTAAGAAACCAAAAATTGCTTGACAGAAAAAAAGTACCATTTCACCATTCTCGTAAGTAATAGAACTGGAAAGCAGGTCTTTTATTAACTACATATGACCCAAGTCTTTAGATTTTTTTTTTTTCTCTCAACAGTCAACTATTCTGAACTTTTCTGCTGGGACAGTCAGACATCAGCGTCACTGAGAAACATATTTACCCCTTTCCAGGGCCAGTCTTGATAAATTTGGGCTGATGTATGTTACAGTGGCACTAGGCAAACATTCAATTCAATGTCAAAAGCCATAAATAAGAGGTTCAGGAAGTACCCAATTGACTTGATAAGGACTGGAAGAAGCAATCATTTCTTGAACACCTTCTGAGAAACATATTTACCCCTTTCCAGGGCCAGTCTTGATAAATTTGGGCTGATGTATGTTACAGTGGCACTAGGCAAACATTCAATTCAATGTCAAAAGCCATAAATAAGAGGTTCAGGAAGTACCCAATTGACTTGATAAGGACTGGAAGAAGCAATCATTTCTTGAACACCTGTATTTTGCCTCATCATCCCTATGCTATGAAGAAATTGGATTACAAATTTATGGTTGCCCCATGGTAGAAGCTCATGGCCTAAGAAATCTTCCAGGATTAAAAGAAAATCCTCCAAGATATTTCCAGAGGGGCAGTAAAAATGCATAAAGGCATTCCTAAGCACAATGGTTGGATGAATTAAGATCCATCACTGAATTCTACCAATTTTAGAGGTGGAAGAGTACTTAGGAATGATGAGAAAAACGGAACTAAACAGGTTGACTTTCTCAAGAGTTATAAACAGAGGGGTGAATACTCGTTTTCTGGCTTCCGATTCAACATCTTCCTCCTCCCATATAGCTGCTATTATTTTTCAAGCAACTCTTTCATTTTGAGTGAAATTTCATTTCAAGGGACAAAAAATTACTTAACTGACAACACGGGTATTTCTTACTGAATGCTAACAGCTGCACAAGCCTTTCTCAAGCTTTCTTCCCCTACCCCAGCACCCTGCTATGACTCAGCACAGCATGACTGCTACAGCAGTCACCTAAGTTTCTCTTCCAAGGGGTCTTGTATCCCTGGGG
The DNA here is from genome assembly GCA_006410675.1 of Oreotragus oreotragus. Lineage (NCBI taxonomy): Eukaryota > Metazoa > Chordata > Mammalia > Artiodactyla > Bovidae > Oreotragus > Oreotragus oreotragus. Next base: position 263,108 of record SJYX01017052.1, read on the forward strand.
TCCTCTTCTCTCTCGTCTCCCTCGTTTTTTTTTTTTTTTTTTTTAAACCACTCCTTTCTTCCCACAACATACAAAATGACAGCTCTTTGAAATCATTTTAATAACCTGGCAGTGATTCAAAGTACGAAAAGATTCAAATATCTCCCCTTGGACGGGGATGCTACCATGACTGCTTCACAACAAGCATGATCAAAGGTAAAGAGGAGACCGGATTCGAGGGGCAAGGGTCGGAGCCAGCTTCCAGGCTCACAGACTGAAGAGCCTGGCTACAGAAAGTCTCTTGGGTGCTGGCAGGCAGCAGAAGACACATGAAATGTTAAGACACCCTCAGAGGACGGGGCGCGGCTGCTGGGTCATGAGCACCTTGAAGCGTTTCTTGATGGTGATTCGGTGTCGAGAGTATTTGTCGTCTGGGGAGAATCGAGCAGGGTGGGCCGAGCACGTCTGTTGTCCCATAGGATCAAGCTTCTGCTTGAGGAGGAAAGAAAGAACATAATCTCAGCACTGGAATGGTGGGAAAACGCAATCCCTGGCCTCAAAAGGGAGATGGAGGCTGGGATGGGGAGTTCAGTTCACTCGCTCAGTCGTGTCCAACTTTTTGCGACCCCATGAACCGCAGCACGCCAGGCCTCCCTGTCCATCACCAACTGCCGGAGTCTACTCAAACCCATGTCCATGGAGTCATTGATGCCATCCAACCATCTCATCCTGTCTTCCCCTTCTCCTCCCGCCCTCAATCTTCCCCAGCATCAGGAGCTTTTCAAATAAGTCAGCTCTTCGCATCAGGTGGCCAACGCATTGGAGTTTCAGCTTCAACATCAGGGGCCGCGCAAAAACGGCAAACATGAAAACAGGAGACGCGACGGTAAGATCTAGAAGCCACGCTTTTCTGCTTCCATTAATCAATACCACGCGCGGCTTCTGGAGTTTCTAGTCCCGCCCCCGCCCCCGCCCAAGCAGCTAGGCAACTCACTGTCTTCTCTCGACCGCTCCTTCCAATGACATGCATCGCTAAGTTCACATCCAGCCCGTTTACCCTTCTCACCTTTAGTGTGTAGACCCGCTCTCCTTGCTCGTTGAGGTAATACTGGAGAAACATGATCACACTAAAGCAGGACGCTCCAATTCTGTCCGCAGCTGCCTCTAACTGAAGGTCTCACGTGTTGGTCAACTTCCTTCCTTTACAGCCGGAAGTCTCGCTCTGAAAGCACGCTGGGAAATGTAGTCCAGTTTATCTAGACTTTTCTCCAGCCGGACAGAAGGAGGCGCACTAGCGCAGAACGTGACCAGTTGCAACCCAGTTGCAATCTTTCAGGAGTTGTAAGACACGTGCAGTGTGCCCACTGTGGGCCTGGTACTGCTAGGGAGAGAAGGGGGGTAGGGATGGATACAGATTAAACATAACTGAATACTATCCTGTTTTTATCTCAAGATGCACACCCATTTCAGAGGCAATGAGTTTCTAGTACGTGCAGAACTAAAAGCTCCAGGATCCAGAGTCTCCTTTACCTTAGGAAAGAAAGAAGATTTTCTTCCTTCCCCTGTTTTACATCCGGTTCTCTCGCCCTGTTTGAAACATTGGCGGTAAAAATGCACGATGGGTATTCCATATTCTGCACAGCGAAAAGAGCGTGAAGTTATTTTACGAAACCGGTGAAGCTTATTTTAGTGGTCGACCCAAGATTCAAACTCAGGTCTCTACCACAAATTCAACTCTCTGTAGTGGTGAGTACCTAATAATAGCGTAATAAGATGCGCCTCTTAGAGGTATGGCGGATATTTAAAAGAACGTACAAATTCTCTTTATAGGATTATGGTTTAAAGAAATGAAAATTGGAACCCAGATATCATTAACTGAGGTGATCATTGCGGTATGATTTATAATGGCGAAAAACGTTGGAAGATATATTAACTTTATAACCAGAAAAACCTTAAAGTTGTTTTTTTTTTTAAAGTATAGTTTGTTTGCTTGTAGTTGTATAAAATATCTCAGTGAGGATCCAGAATAAATCTGGTTTCCTCTGGCATAAAGAGCTCAACTTGGTTTCAGAAGGAGTTGGGGGGGACTTGCTGTGTAGTCCATTTTAAATAGTTTGACTTTTGAACAGTCCCGATGTACTACCCATTTTAAAAATTAAAATTATTTAACAAAATTTAAAACCACAAAAATAATTTAACAAACAAACAAAAAAGACTTTTGGGTCTTGGAATTTTACTCTGAGTGGCAGTTTTTGATTAAGTGGGAAGATTTTCAGCCCAGGGTAAGGCTGAGCCGTCTGTGGACTGCAGAGGTGATGGGAATAGTCTATTTGGGAACTACAAAACAGCTTTCTAAGGAAATGATATGCATACAGCAAATCAGCACCCTTGATATTGTGAGACAACCCTAATTTGAAACATTCTGTTCACTTGACCCTTAAATATACAGACTATGTGCTCTGATTTTGGTTTAGAAAATATAGCAAACATTGAATTGTCAAGAGTTTGCCACAGTCTGCTGTTAATAGGAAGTCAGGTACAAAACTGGATAGAATTGAAAAGCACAAAACTAGATATATTGGTGAAGAAATGCATAGGGAACCAAGATGTAAAACTACGTGGTAGGGAATCTGAGAAATAATTTGCAAGCTGTCCTGAAGAGATACACANACATTGAATTGTCAAGAGTTTGCCACAGTCTGCTGTTAATAGGAAGTCAGGTACAAAACTGGATAGAATTGAAAAGCACAAAACTAGATATATTGGTGAAGAAATGCATAGGGAACCAAGATGTAAAACTACGTGGTAGGGAATCTGAGAAATAATTTGCAAGCTGTCCTGAAGAGATACACAATTGTGTCGCCACACTCTGGTTTGGAGGGAATTCCTGGTTACTGCCTACATACCAGAGTCCTTTGTGGAGTATCTCCCTAACTTCACCCCATTTCCCCCTCCCTTCCCCCCACTGTAGAATGATGCCTTGAGTTCTAGATTCTAGTTCTGTTTTGATCTGATCTTTACCCTCCCTTCCTTGGATCCCTGTGTTTCGACTGGAGGTTACTCTCTGGGTCCTGGACCTGCCCGTCTCATTCTGGAGGCTTCCAGACAGCCACAGTTAGTGCCCAAACCTGAGACGATGTCTTCAGATGGAGGTGAGTCTGCCGGTAGAGGAGGGTCCCCTGCCACCAGCTCCCTCCTTAGCGATTCAAAACTTGACACTTTACCTGGGGACGAGCTCTCAGGGCTGACCTAGAGGGATGTGAGAACACCAAACACCATGAGAGGCATCACACTGGGGGAGGAGATGGTGCTGTTAATACTAGGGGTTGGGGAAGGAAGGGGCCTCCTGGGTGGCAGATCAGAGCACCTCTGAGGAAGTGCTGAGTAGAGAGAAGGGATGGTAGTTAGCAACTTGCTTCTCTGGAAGAGGGATACCTTCAACATGTGTTTGTATGGCAGGGGCAGGGATGTGTGCGGTATTGGGGACACAGTGGGATTCCAGGGGAAGGCCCAAGTTCTGGTGTCTTCTTTAGGCAACTGGAGGCTGCTCAAGAATTTGCCCTGAGAGAACTGATCTAGGGCCGCTCTCAGTCTTACTGGCTGTAGGGAGTGGAAGCCTTGTCTGGAAAACTGTTCAGTGGGGCCATCTGTTGCCAAGTCCGTCGAGAACTGTCCTCCTGGAAGCTAGATGAGGAGGTGCAGTAAGTGCCTCTGCTCAGAGCCTTCTGGCTCCTTCTAGCCCCAGCGGGGGCTTCTCTTTTCGTGCCGGGAGCAGTTTTCCGTGCTTTCCCAGGGTCAGGGGAGGTGGGTCATTCCAGCAGAGATGAGGACTGGGGCTTCCCTGAGACGCTCTGACTTTCTGCCTTTTGCGGAACTCAGGCCTCAGACCCATTTCACTGTGTTCCGTTCTTCAGGGAGTATTCCTGGTCCTCTGTTCTGCGCCTGAGGTGAAGAGTCTGCTCGTAATCCCTGTCTCCTTCAATGGTCAGGAAGCAGCAGAGGCAGAATGTCGTTAATTTGCCAGCCGAATAATCTATCTAAGAGTGAGAGGAGAGCAACCTGAAATTAGGCAGATGATCTGTTATTGAAAGTCCTAGGAGACACATGTCCTGATTAAGTACACGTTTTAATATATTTATCCTTGGTCTCTTTGACTAGAGTCCACATAGCCCCTGAACTGTGTCTCAGACTTGATGGTCAGTGCCTTTCAAAAGTGGACTCTAAATTTCTGGCATTAGGAGTTTCAAGCGNTGAGAACACCAAACACCATGAGAGGCATCACACTGGGGGAGGAGATGGTGCTGTTAATACTAGGGGTTGGGGAAGGAAGGGGCCTCCTGGGTGGCAGATCAGAGCACCTCTGAGGAAGTGCTGAGTAGAGAGAAGGGATGGTAGTTAGCAACTTGCTTCTCTGGAAGAGGGATACCTTCAACATGTGTTTGTATGGCAGGGGCAGGGATGTGTGCGGTATTGGGGACACAGTGGGATTCCAGGGGAAGGCCCAAGTTCTGGTGTCTTCTTTAGGCAATTGGAGGCTGCTCAAGAATTTGCTCTGAGAGAACTGATCTAGGGCCGCTCTCAGTCTTACTGGCTGTAGGGAGTGGAAGCCTTGTCTGGAAAACTGTTCAGTGGGGCCATCTGTTGCCAAGTCCGTCGAGAACTGTCCTCCTGGAAGCTAGATGAGGAGGTGCAGTAAGTGCCTCTGCTCAGAGCCTTCTGGCTCCTTCTAGCCCCAGCGGGGGCTTCTCTTTTCGTGCCGGGAGCAGTTTTCCGTGCTTTCCCAGGGTCAGGGGAGGTGGGTCATTCCAGCAGAGATGAGGACTGGGGCTTCCCTGAGACGCTCTGACTTTCTGCCTTTTGCGGAACTCAGGCCTCAGACCCATTTCACTGTGTTCCGTTCTTCAGGGAGTATTCCTGGTCCTCTGTTCTGCGCCTGAGGTGAAGAGTCTGCTCGTAATCCCTGTCTCCTTCAATGGTCAGGAAGCAGCAGAGGCAGAATGTCGTTAATTTGCCAGCCGAATAATCTATCTAAGAGTGAGAGGAGAGCAACCTGAAATTAGGCAGATGATCTGTTATTGAAAGTCCTAGGAGACACATGTCCTGATTAAGTACACGTTTTAATATATTTATCCTTGGTCTCTTTGACTAGAGTCCACATAGCCCCTGAACTGTGTCTCAGACTTGATGGTCAGTGCCTTTCAAAAGTGGACTCTAAATTTCTGGCATTAGGAGTTTCAAGCGGAAGGATCACAGATAAACATTATAGTATGTCTAGCATCTACTTAAAGCTCTGGAAACCTCCCTTCCCACACTGCCCTCCCTTTACCCATTTCCTGGCTCTTCCCTCTAGTCATTCCTGGCTGCTAAGTAACAAAATTTCTGGGAACAAAACCTCTAACCCACACATCCCCTCCTGGGAAGAGTGCTTCTGTGAGTGGTGGCAGGGACCACAGAGAAGCTGGGAGCAGGGTCCAGGTGGCTTGAACGTGTTTGGAATGTGCCTGTATGCGGTGGCATGTGTTATGGAGTATGAGCTCGTGGGTCCAAGGTCACTGCAGCTTCCCTAGTGCAGTCATTCTCAACAGGGAGTAAGGGACATCAGAAACACTTGGGGGACATTTGCAAATATACGCGTTCGCTCTCACTCACTTGCTGAGAATCAGGGCTCTGCTTCTCCAGGGACTAGAGCTGAACCCAGATGACCCAGCTCTTGGTCTCATTTTCTGCTACTCTGTCCCCTCTTTTTGTCTCTACAGCATCTCCATTGCCAGGACCGGACCTGGCCGTGAATCCTGGCACCGCCCTGTCTCCTTTGGCTGCACTGACCTACCCCCAGCCTGCTCCTGGCCCATCAGACCCACCACCATGGGAGCCGCCCTCGCAGGCCCCTGTGCCTTCAGCATTCTCTCCAGGCAACCCTCTGGTGCTCTCTGCTTTCCCCAGCTCGTTGTTGGTGACTGGGGATGGGGGCCCTGGCCCCAGTGGAGCCGGAGCTGGCAAAGTCATTGTCAAAGTCAAGACAGAAGCGGAGTCAGCTGAGCCCTCTCAGACTCAGAACTTTATCCTAACTCAGACCGCCCTCAGTTGGATTGCCTCTGGCGCTCCCTGCGGGGGTCCCGAGAGTCCTGCCCCCGGGCTCCTGACAGCCTCTAATGTGAAGACCCTTCTGCCCACTAAGGCTGTTGGGCTGAACCAGGAGGGTGTCCCATGCCTTCCTGCTCAGGCTCCACCACCAGCTGCCCAACTGGCCCCCATCGTACCCCCAGAAGAGGCCTGGCCAGGGCCACAAGGGACAACCGGGGAAGGAGGTCCTACAGCCACCCGACCCAAGCCCTCACTGGGCGACCTCTTCTATACCTCCAAGGGTGTTTATGAGAACTTCCGGCGCTGGCAGCGCTACAAAGCCTTGGCACGAAGGCACTTATCCCAGAGTCCTGATGCAGAGGCCCTTTCCTGCTTTCTCATGTAAGTGGTGAGACCGAAGATTCATTATCCTAGAGGCTTTTAAATGAGGAGGGTTTGGGGAAGGACAAAGTGGTTAGGCTATTTAGGGATACTTGAGGGCAGGTCGTGAGGGTGATAGAGATGCTATGAGAATTAAAATAACAATGCAACCAACCTCTTTACCCATGTGCCAGAGGATAATAAGCCTCAGGTGTCTTCTTTCAAGTGATCTTCACAATCCTTCACATTCCGGCAGGCATTTTTCTGGTCATCCTCTTTTATGGATGAGAAGACTGATGCTCAGAGCAGTAATCGGAACCCAGGTCTCTAATAAGGAGTGCCAGGGCCTTCTTGTGCTATATTTCTAGCTTTTTTCTTTTTTAAAATTATTGTTTATTTTGGCCTGTGCTGGGTCCTCGCTGCTGCGAGCGCCATCCTCCAGCTGTGGTGAGCGGGGGCCACTCTCCAGCTGTGGTGCTTAGGCCTCTCACTGCTGGCTTTTCCTGTTGCAGAGCACGGTCTCTAGAGTGGGCCCGCCTCTTTATTTGCGGCTCCTGGGCTCTTGATAGCTGTGGCAATCAGGGCTTAGTTGACTTGAGGCATGTGGGATCTTCCCAGATCAGGGATTGAACCGTGTCTCTGCATTGGCAGGCAGATTCTTTACCGCTGAGCCACCAGGGAAGCCCTTAATTATCTTTTGACACGGAGTTGAACTGTCCAAACCGACTCGGATGAGGAGCGCTGGGAGGGGAGGATGGTGTGGTGCCAGGACACGGAGCTCATGTGCCACCCTATTTACTGTCCTGTTTTATTTTGTTTCAGGGTTTTGGGCCATGCCTAGCAGCTTGTGGGAATCTTAGATGCCCATCTAGGGATTGAACCAGGACCTACAGCAATGAAAGGGCCAAGTCCTAGCCATTGGACTACCAGGGAATTCCACAAACAGCTCCCTGTTTTATTAGAAGTCAAGTTGAAATAGAAGTCAAGTCAAGGGAAGGAGCAGAGCTCACTTGGGTTCTCCTGGTGGCTCAGATAGTAAAGAATCCACCTCCACTGCAGGAGATCTGGGTTCGATCAGTGGGTTGGGAACATCCCCTGCAGGAGGAAATGGCAACCGACTCTAGTATTCTTGCCTGGAGAATTCCATGGACAGAGGAGCCTGGCAGGCTGCAGTCTGTGGGGTCAAAAAGTCACACACGACTGAGAGACTAATACTTGGTCTAGAGCTCACTTACTGGTCAAGGGCTGGGCCCCACCACTTACTAGATGTGCCATCCTGGGTCCTGGCACTAGTTTCTTTGCTCTCCGCTTTCTCGTCTAGAAAGGGGATGGTTACTGACCTCAGAGAGTTGCTGAGATGAAATGAGTTACTGTGTGTGAAATGCTTAGCAGAGTGCCCAGCACAGAGAATGCCTCATCAAATGGCAGCTGCTATTGTTGTTGTTATCGTTATTATAAAAAGGCAATCTAGAAGAGAAAAAGAACTCACAAAAGGCCAGCATGTCTGTGCGGAGTGGATGCTTGGCCTGGGAGCCCAGGGTCATGGGCTATTAATGTTTATAAAGCAAAGTCATTAATCATCTGGGGAATTTTCTCTTTTTCCACTAAGAACTCTGCCTTCCTCAACTGCACCGCACCCTCAGCATTTTGTGTAAACCGTCATATAACAGTATGCCACCTCCCGCGCCGAACCTTTGGGCTTCTCAGGTGGCACTAACGGTGAAGAACCCACCTGCTAATGCAGGAGATCTAAGAGATGACGGTTCAGACTTTGGGTTGGGAAGATCCTCTGGAGAAGGGAATGGCAATCCATCCCAGTATTATTGCCTGGAGAATCCCATGGACAGAGGAGCATTGTAGGCTACAATCTGTGGGGTTGCAAAGAGTTGGCCATGACTGAAATGACTTAACACACATCTCTTACTGGACTTGAAAAAAAAATGAACATCATGTTCCTCCAGTGGCTGAACCCCTAAGGGAATCTCCCTTTCCTTCCTGACTCTGGAGTGAATTATTCAAAAGGCTCCCTCAAAGTCCTTGGTGTAGATCACTCTCCGCTTTCTCCAGACAGCTCTTGGTGTCTTAGTGTCTGGGAATCTGAACTTCTCACTCCTGGCCTATTTTTGTTCCCTACATTCAGGGGCTCTGGGCAGGGGCTCCGGACCAGACCCTCTGCCACAGTCACCTGGGAGGCTGGTAAAATGCTTAGTGCAGTGATTCTGGGGGCACTGGGATCCATGTTTATAACAAGCTTCCCCAGGTGATTCTAGGCACAATAATGATTGAGGATTCACAGGAAGTTAGAAAGGCAAAAATAAATCACAAAGAGCTCAAAGAGTATTTATATTTGATTGTGAGGGGTATCCCGGAGGCAAAAAAACGCTTAAAAAGCAACAAGTAAAAACGCCCCACAGCCTTTAATTAGATTCATTTGGGTTAGTGAGTGCGTTGTGTGTTTGTTTGTTTTTTTTTTTGGGAAATGTAAGAGCCTTTGGGCAGGGTTCAGCTTACTTTACAATGAATAACCTGAATGCTTTCGTCCTTGTGTTTGGTTGAAGAAAGTACTGTGAGAATTCAAGGTAGTTGATTTTAAAAGATGGGGAGAAGAACTGTCTGATTTTCTGTGAGGATTGTAAATTTCAGTGGGAAGAAAGACCAGTGTGGTGACCGGCTGGCTGGAGATTGGGGGTCTGGAGTCTAATCCTCAGTGGGATGTGGCAGGGACCTGGAGATGCCTGATCTGATGAAGGGCAGGGGTGGGTACTGAGGTGGGGGTCAGGGCAGGTGGGTGGCGGGTACACTTGTAGACTGTGACTGACCCAATGGGGGTTTTAGCCCAGTGCTTCGTTCCCTGGCCCGGCTGAAGCCCACGATGACCCTGGAGGAGGGACTGCCCAGGGCTGTGCAGGAGTGGGAGCGTACTAGCAACTTTGACCGGATGATCTTTTATGAGATGGCAGAAAAGTGAGTCCCGGCAACCCTCATCCTCCCTGGGGGCGGGGGTGGTGGTGGTGATGGTGGTACCCTGAGGGCAGGTAAGAGAGGCTTGGGTCTGGGCTGTGGGTGGTTCCTGTAAGGGATGCTGGAGGAAGGGTATAGACTAGCAGAGGGTCTCCTGGATCCTTGCTGCTTCTCCCACCATCTTGACTCTTGGACTTTTCTGTCCTGTCTCCTCTTGGAAGCTTTCCCTTCTCCAGATCTTGAGTTATGTAGGGGCTTTGATATTGAAGCTCTTAGGATGGGATTGGATCCCAATTGGTGTAAAATTCCTATACTGAAGGGAACCTAGTGATGAAGAGGTTTATGCCCTACTAGGCATGTTCTTTCTACCTCACTGACCAGGTAGCACCTTGGGGTCACCATTCCTGTGTAAACAGTGGCGCGGGAATCGTTTAGCCCACTGCCTCAGGGGAGGGCTTTTTCTTGAGGAGGTTTGTGTGGGGAAGGTCCTGGATGTCCAGGGTGGTCTTATGGGTCATATCCCCCATTCCTCCATGATAATCTCCTTGGGTAAAAAAGTAACTCAGGAAAATGAATCCTATCCTCCAAGCTTGGCTATCACGGTCTCCCTGGAATCTTCGGGACCCAGACTTCCTAGATTGACCCTGCTGGGACCTGAGTCCCAGCCTCAGGCCTCCTGGGTCACAGCACTGCCTCCTAGTGGGAACTTCCTTGAATTGCAACTCTGGCTCCGCTTCAGGAATGCAGCCATGCTTTATGGTTGTAGACAGGGGCAGATGAGGCCTTGAGGAGGGGATCTTGCCAGGTGCGGCACGGACCTGACTGAACTCAACAAGCTTTTATTAATCTGTATACCCTCGATGTTGAGTGGGACAGGGTATGAAAAAGCCATGATTCTGTCCTGTAAAGCTTGCAAGCTCTAGATTCTTTTCTTTTTACTAAGATTAGTTTCTTAATAAGCTTTCTGACAACTGCAGGGAGAGGGGCTACGTGGTGACCTTGTGAGGGTTTTCCAGAACTGTTATTCATTCGGCCGTCTGTGAGCAGATGCCCTGGGTTTTTAATGAATCATGGTCTTCTCAGCACTGCCTGGGCCTTCTGCCCCCACTGCAGGTTCATGGAGTTTGAGGCCGAGGAGGAGATGCAGATTCAGAACACACAGCTGATGAGTGGGCCCCAGAGCCTGCCTCCTGCAGCCCCTCTGAAACTTGATCCTCTGGGACCACCTGTCCCTGAGGTTTGCCCGCAGCCAGGTAAGGCCACCCAATGCCAACAGGAGCCTGTGGGCCAGGAGCTCAGAGGGAGTCACACAGAAACGAGTCACTTCCATCCAGGGAGTGGCATGTGATGTTCCAAACAGGACAGGCATAAGTTCCCTTTGTCCCAAACTAGATGTTGATCTTGGCCAAGTAAACCAACGGCTCTCTCACTGAGACTGTAATTGAGGCACATGATGCCTCATCTGCCTAACAAATGAGGGCTGGCCCAGGGGGCTTTTTGGAACTTCAGGGGTTCTGAGAATCCTCCTCCAGATTCTCAGACCCTCCAGCTCCTAAGTATTCTCCCCTAGCTGGTACTGTTGTTAGGTCGGCCAAATCCAGTCTGGAACAATCGCAGTGTACCCAGGTCACTGCCCTTACAAGCGGGGAGCAGGGGTGGGAGAGGGTGGGAGGCAGGAGCCGAGGTCTCAGCACTGCTTCCCGTTTCTGCTTCCCGCCTCGCCCCTCAGTGTACATTCCCAAGAAGGCAGCCTCCAAAGCCCGGGCTCCCCGCCGGCGGCAGCGCAAAACCCAGAGGCCTCCAGCCCCTGAGGCCCCCAAGGAGATCCCGTCGGAAGCGGTGAAAGAGTACGCCGACATCATGGAAGGGCTAGTGGGGAGCCAGTCAGCCCCTAAGGAGTCAGATGGGAGACAGGAAGAGCAAGAACAGCCGCAAGAGGAAGGGGTCTATCCAGATGCTGGTCTTCTGAGCTATATCGACGAGCTGTGTTCTCAGAAGGTCTTTGTCTCCAAGGTGGGCTAGCCCAGGGGGTGTGGTTTCGAGCAGACCCTGGGGTGGGAACTCCAGGGAAGATCTACGGTTTTGCCCGAGGCCTTTGGGAACTAGACTGTCTTCGGTGCTGGGGAGAGTGTGTAGCTGGTGGTTTCCAACCACCCAGGTAGAGGGTGGTGAGTAGGGAGGTGCATGACTGCCTCTTGGTTCATGTTACCTCCTCTCAATGACTCCCATCACTTTCGCTGCTGTTCCCCAGGTGGAAGCTGTCATTCACCCTCAGTTTTTGGCAGATCTGCTGTCCCCAGAACAACAGAGGGATCCCTTGGCCTTAATTGAGGAGCTGGAACAAGAAGAAGGACTCAGTCTTGCCCAGGTAAACTTGGTAGGTAGAGAATATCAGAATGAAAAACTTACGTGGCTTAGTTTAACCTTACACTGTCTTGGATGATGCGGCTTCTGGAGAGGGACAGCTTTAGCATCCAGCTTTGGGTGTAGAACAACGGACGGGGGACCGTGGAAAAGGGGAGTTTAGGGCTCAAAGCATTGCGGGAATAAGACCCAATAAGGTGGAGAAAAAGAGGGGTGGTACCTGGCTTTGCTACCATCACTTAAACCACTTGCTTGTATCCCCTGTCTTGCCTAAATATCATCTCCCCCTCCCGGCCTGCCACCCCTTCTCACAACCACGTATAGACCAGTATTTGTCCATTCTCCTTCCAGCTGGTCCAGAAGCGACTCCTGGCCTTGGAAGAGGAGGAGGCCGAGGCACCTCCAAGTTGCAGTGGAGCCCAGTCAGATTCAAGTCCTTCTGTTTCTGATGAGGATGAAGATGGGGGTGGGCGGCTTCGGCCCTCACCTGGGCCTCGGGGGGCTGGGGGCTCCCTCCCCCTTGGAAAGGCTGCTTCTCTTGGAGAGCAGGCAAGAGAAGTGTCTGGTGGGCAGGAGCGGGCCCTGCGTGGCCTGAGGGTGATGGGCAGGGATGGGAACACTCTGCCAACCCCCAGTGGCTGGGGCCTGCAGCCAGAACTTGCAGCTCCACAGGGAGCTCAAGGGCCCCCGAGTATAGAGAGAAGAGGGTCTGGGGAGGTTACAAACCAGATATCCCCACTGCAGGATGACCTCCTGGGAGGTGCTGGGTCCCCTGGGCGATCCCTGGGAACTGACAGGACTTCTGAGACCCTTCGCTGGCAGGAAGGCCCCCAGCCAGAGCTCGTTCCCACTTTGGATGTTGGACTTGCAGGGCTGGCTCCTCTTCAAGGACAGGAGTTAGAAAAGTGGACCCTGGGGCTGCCCCCAGGACAAGAGGCAGAGGGTCTTGGAGTGGCTCCTCAGAGCATGGAGCCATCGGTATTGTCCCAGAAAGGCTCTTCAGAGGCCACGTGGGGAGATGACAGTGGTCTCCCCACAGTTCAGAGTTATGATCAGAACCCTTCACCTAGACCAGCTGGGAATAGGGACCAGGCCGGGGCTTCTCTCAGCCCGAGGCTGTGGCTTAGCAGTGAGATGGATGCTGTCGACTTGGAGTTGCCCTTACAGATCGAGGAGGTCGTAGAGAACCTCCATGAGGGGCAATGTGTAACTGAGCCTCAGGGGGGCGGCCAGGCATTGGGCTCTAGAAGCAGAATTTCCCTGGGCCCCAGAGAAGCCCTGGCACCTGGGGACGTGGGAAGCAGTGCAGTTCCCTGTGGAGACACAGATGCCACAGTTGCCCTAGAAGACAGAAACTATTGTGGCCTGATGGAACCTCAGACGGCCAATAGCCCGGCCTCGAGGCCTAGAAAGGACACGGCACAGAGCCCTGGGACTCTGCAGGATCCTCGTGATCTGTGGCCTGAAGATTGTCCCCCTTTGCTAGAAAGCAGAATTGGGGCCTCTACACTGGGATCTTCTAAAGAAACACTCCTGCCTGCAAGTCAAGGCAGTATCCTTATCCTGGGGACCCAGGACACCTCCTTTCCTGAGGCCAGCCCAGAAGCAGGGAGCGATGGCAATTCCATTTCTCCTCTGTTGAAAACCACGTATGTTGACATACTAGATGTCAGGGATGCCTGTGGCCTCCAGCTGGGGGTCAGTGAGGATATTTGCCCCCTAAATTTTAATTCTTATGACCCCCAAGGAGAAGGCAGGGAGCATACTGATTTATCTGAGCCTAAAGAACTTGCTCCCTTACCAGGGGATCAAGAATCTTCTGGCCATGGGGACCCCAAATCGACACCTCCTCACCAGGGCCTTAGAAGCACTTCCCCCAGCCGGGGAACTAGGGATGCCTTAGTTGCGAGAGAAACCTCTCCTGTTATTGGAGCATGCAGTTCAGCAGATGGGGCCAAAGCCGAGGAGGAGGAAGACAAGGAGCTCTCCAACTTTGCCTACCTCTTAGCCTCTAAACTTAGCCTCTCGCCGCCGAGAGGCCTTCCCCTCAGTTCTTGCCCTGCTTCAGGCTGGCTCGCCTCAAGGTGTCCTCAGGGGACCCAGAGAGCATCGCACTCCCTTGCTCCTAAGCCAACAGACCTCGGCCAGCCTCCTGCTGCCCAGTCTGGGAAGCGAGCCCTAGTTGGAGGACCAGTCCCTGTTGAAAAGAGGCCTTCACAGGGAGATGAACCTGAGGCGCCTGGGGAGAAACCAGTGGCTCTGGGAGTGATTCGCACCTCACAGCCTCATAAAAGAAAGTGTGATGGTTTCTCCAAGAGCAGGAGGAAGAAACGGCGTCGCAGCCAGTAGGGGGCAGCCAGGCCATCCTGTCCCACCTGCCAATCCCTGTGGATGGGGGCCCCCAGGGAGTAGACTCTCCCTGGCAGCCTGTGAACGGGTGCTCTCATCCCTATGTTGTTTTGTTGTTTTGCGCCTGGGGCAGAGGGGTGTCATGCTGGCTTGGCTGGAGGTGGTCCCCTGGGTGAAAGGTTGGGGGAAGTACCTTTGGAAGTTGTATGAGAAAAAAAAATAAAAGATTTTGTTGTTGGAAAATGCTCTCCATGTGCCCTTCTTTGCTGCTAGATGGGGCGAGATGCTGAAAAGGAGAAAGGAGGTGGGCGCGGCCTCAGATTTAACGGATCCAGATGGCATTCTAGCCTCCAACTTTACTGAGGTATCCTGATGAACCTGGTGCTGAGGGTCCTGTGATTACTTTATTACTCCCTCATCAGAAACCTGGACGTGGTGTTGGGCGGGCTTCTCTGGACATCCTGCCATGATCTGTCTCCCTTAGAAGTCCCTAGATGGAAAACCGCTTCTTTTTAACCTGTCAGATTTCTGGGATAGAGCTCTGTTTCCTTAACCTATTTCCAAAATGGTGCCTAGACATACTACCTTCTATAGGTGGGGGCTATTCTTGTTCCTTGAAAAGAAGCTGGACAGAAGGGACTTGTATGTCCCCAATTCATTGTACGGCAGAAACTCTGGAGTGGCAGGTCTGAGCTGCAGTAGAGCGGCTGGGTCCTGACACGGCTCTCTGCCCTGATCAACCTTAGTATGATTATTAAATATAAAATAGTGGTCAGCTATTCTTTAATGAGGACAGAACAAGAGGGAACAGGCTGAAAAGAGGCTCAGGAGGAGGCCTGTTACAGGCTGTGACAACAAGAGGGAAGATACCAGAGCCGCATGATCCATCCACTGCCAAGTGAGAACTAATTGGCTGTGTCCAAGAGATCTGGCCTTGGGAACCTTCGGGGGTCTTCCCAGGGTGGCCTGCAACCATTCCTTCCTTTCCTCCCCAGCTAATGATACCATCAATGTGACTGAGCTTTTTTTTTTTTTTTTTTAATAGATATAGATATATATTTATATATAAAATAGTTTCTTACAAAATAAAACCAAACAAACGAAAAATGAAAACCAACTTAAAAAAATCACGACAATAATGAAAAGTCAAGCAGGACAGAGATGGGCTTGAGGCCCAGGGGTGGCCCCTGGCGCTGCCCTGAGTCTGAGCGGGTGCGAGCTGGTGGGGCAGTGGGGTTGAGGTGCTCAGTCGCCCTTCTGCTTGGGGGCTTGCACAGTCCCATTGGCCAAAGCGGTGGTGCTGCCTGGGGAGGAGGCGGGTGGTGTCTGGGAGGGGCGCAGGTAGGTGCTGAAGAGCTTCCTGTGGAGTGGGTGGTGGAGGGAGAAGTCCTGGAACTCACCTGGAGGGGAAAGGAAAGACCTAAGGAGGAGAGGAAGAGATCCCTGGCCCTCCTCACTGTCTCAAAGCCAAAGTACTGTCCCCTACCTTCCTGGCACTATTCTCCCAGCCTCGCCCTGAGGATGCCCTGATCCCCCCAAGCCAGCCCCCAGCCCTGACACTGCTGACACCCCGACTGCCCGCACGAGGCCTGCAGGGGATGACTCACACAGGGAAAGGCCCTGGCGGGCCCCCGCCTGGCACAGCTCGGCATGCAGAGTCCTGGCAGCAGGGCGCGGTGAGCCGAGCAGCAGGTGCAGGATGGTGCTGAAGCCGTCTTTGTACAGCAGGCGGCCGGGCCCCTTGGCCTGCTCCTTGGCCTGCTCCTTTGGCTCCTCGGCAAAGAGCTGGGAGGGAAAGGGAGGCAGGTCAAGCTCTTTCCTTGGGACATCACCCTGCATGTCTGTCTGACAGGCTCCTCCTTTTTTTTGGAATTATAATGGTCACAGCTGCTTCCTTCTACCTGTTCCCAGTGAGGCCTCAGCAGAGATGCTGGGGCTCTGCGGTTCAGACAGTTTGGCACTGGGGTGGACACCAAGCACCTACTAGCCAGAAGCTCCAGGAACAGCTCATCGTGGGTGGGGTGAGCATAGGCACTTTGGGGCCGACCCCCACAACTTCCTGATACCTCAAAGGCCAGGCGAGTCAGCTCCTCCAGGCTCCTGCCCCCACTCAGAGCTGCCAATGCAAGGGCCACGTCTCGGAAGTCCACCAAACCATCGGCATCCTGGGGGGGTGGGAGAGAAACCAAGGCAATGTAGGGACCAAGCCCGTACCCGCTCTCCTGCTCTGCATCTCGGCTCCCCGCTCTTCTCAGCAGGCATGGGGGTGACCCCTGTCCTGGGTCTGCTTGCCTCAGAACTGTGGGCCCTAAACTCTCCAGGTTCCCTGACAATTCTCTCGAGGCATGGATTCGCGCATACTGTACCTCTTCAAGTCGCCTGGTGACAAAGCTCTCCTATGAAGGGGTCTCCTAGGAATGATGGAATCCCTCAGGTATGTTTAAGTTACCATCATTTCTGATATACAATCAGGGCATTTCGGACCCCAAGCTGGAAAATCTGGTTCTCTTCTGACTCGGCCTGTGTGGGAGAACTGGTCCAGCAAACTAATAAAAGGGGGCCACTGGCAAAATGTCTTACCAAGAAAAAAAAAAAAAAAAACCTGAGGATGCCTGCTGTGCTGTCTATGGGGGACCAGGGCACCTGGGTTTTGGCTTTGCTCGGCTATAGGTTATGACGGGAAGCTCCTTTCAGGGACAGTCTGCCCCAGTCTAAGGAATCAGCACATCTGGGTCACTCTCTGTCCCTTCAGAGGATGTTGAGAAGTATGGTCTACATCTAAAAAGAACTCCTTAGGACGACTGGGGCTTGTTCATAAACATTACGAATCATCTGAGGTTATAATTCAACAGGACAACCTGGCTAAGCCCCAGGAAATGTATGGCTCATCAAGATTCTTGAGAAAGTTCAGGAATCCTCCAGAGAAGCTCTGAGACATTTGAAAAAAATCTGCCCAAGTATTACGGATCTTCTGGGTCTTAAACTCTCAACTGTCTAACCTGTCCAGTGTTGTCTCCTCCATGTCACCTTCCTCACCCAGTGCTCACAAGCTCATGTGATCCCCATCTCCAACATGCCTCAGAAATTTATGGATCTCACCATTATTTCTCCATCATTCTTTCCCATAATGACTAAAACACTGCTCCTCAAGGTATAAAAAAATGAATCTCCCAAGGGACCTCAGAAGATGTCTGTCTACCAACAGCTATTACAGCATCCAGCCTACATTCCAGATTGGCCATCCACACAGCCCCTGGGATACTGTACTTAAAATCTTGAGCATTCCAGTCTCTTTACCTGCTGGAAGTAGCTAAAGGCACCAGCCACCGTCTGGGAGTCAGAGAGCTGTAGCTGCTTGGCAAACTCTTCCTGACTGATCCTTCGACTCCGGCCTGGCTCTGTCCCAGCGTCGACACAGCCAGGGGACAGCCTACAAGGGAATTGTCGTCGAAGGTGCAGCGCTGACTCAGTTTTCTTCTGGAAACACCACCCACCAGCACCTTGGCCCCAGCCCCAAGAATCCTCCCAGCACAGGTACGTCTGGTATTTTTCCAAGAGGTACTCTGACTCACAGTACCTGGAAAGCCATTCCTACCTTTGTCATTGGGGTTATTCTGTATCTTTTTTTCCTCCTTCCTTTTACTCCATTATCTTTCAAAAAATTCTTCTCATCTTACTTTTTTTTCTTTCTTATGACTTTTCTTCCTACCCATTCTCCCTTTTCTCTTCTCCTTTCCTCTTACCCATACCCTCATCTCCAAGGTCACTTACCCAGCCTTCCGAAGCACTTTGCCCAGTTCCCAGAGCTGTGGCTCCAAGGCCACCTTCAGCCGGCCCACCACAATCACAGGCAAACTCTCTACAAACTCACACTCGGTGGCTGGAATGCCTAGGGCCCTACAGGATGAAGAGGGATGGAATGCAGGGAGACTGAGTTAGAAGGCACATTTGAGGGTTCATTACTGACTCTGGCCTGCTGACCAGGGAGAGGAGATCAGGCCCCTTTCACTCTCCCATCCCTCACACATCAGCTATCAATAGCCCTTCCTCCTGACTGACTGCCTCCCCCGCTATAGTTTTGCCTCAAAACCTCATTCAGCTCTCCTCCCCTTCCTGTGGCTCCTCTGCCCTGTGTATCTGCTTTTAGGAAACACCCCGTGGGACACTCACTGTGCCATAACCCTCTGGACATTGTTGGCATAGAGGGTGGGGTCCCTGCTCTCCTCCGGGCTGGGGTGGTATACAGGTAGGAACTGAAACACACATACACAGGCTTCTCATCAGGACTTCCAAGTTAGGGGAGTGTTAGGGGTGACCACTCCCACCCTCTTTCTCTAAAGATCCCCAGCTCAGCCGATGGCTGCTCTCCTACCCCACCCCTGGGAGTCATACCTCCACATCCACAATGCTGCAGGGCTGAGAGGCTGTGAGCCAGAGGACTTTGAGTCTAAGAGAAAAGAGATCTCAGATGCTCACCAATCTCTAACTATGGGCACCCCCCAGCCCAAGGATGGGAGTGGCAAAGTTCTGCCCACTGATATAAAAATCAGCTACTAGCTGTAGAGTCAGCTGGATGAGTATGTAGCTGGGAGACAGAAGGGCCAGAAAGGTGGTAGGTGGGATAAGAGAGCGCTGCAGGGCCCAGCCAGAGAAAGAAGTATACGTGAGGGGTTTGAGGAACCACGAGAAGGAGCAAGCCTGGTGCTATGGATAATCGAGGGAGAAAAGGTTGCCAAGTGGGTCAAAAGGCACCATAAGCACAGCAGGAATGATTAGCAGGGATAACTGAGGGCACTTTCTGATAATATCTCAGGAGACCAGGACAAAACAAAGGGATATGGCATCCCCTTCTCTAAGTTCTCTCAGTTCCAGGGATGAACAAGAGTGATTCACTTTGTCTGGAGGGTAGAAGATGGGCATGAATTCTGGTGGTCCCCACTCCCCACTCTCACCCCTAGGAATACCACTACTCACACTCCAGGGCCCCTCCAAGCCCAGCTGGTAGTGTCCTGTGGGAGAAGCAGAGGTGAGAGGAGAAAGGCATTACTTTTCTTCCCTGAACTGACTAATCCTCCCTGAGCAGAGGCCTGTGCCCCGATCAAGCCCCACCTCCACACACATATCTCGTTGTGGCACCACGAGCAGTTTTCACTTACTCCCATTCAAGGTGGACTTGTGCCCTCCCTCCCCCAGATGACGACTTACCAGACTGTTGGGGTAGCGGATGAGGACAGGCTGCACAGGCACCCCCGCGATGAAGGCTCCTAAATCCCATTTCCACCCCCACCCCCACCCCCACCCCCAAGGCAGAGGTTAGTGCATGGAGGTAGCTGGAGGGCATGGAGTACAGGGGTCTGGATCAGCTCCACAAGGAAATCTGGCTGGGCTCCATTTCATTTATAATTTCCTCTGCCTCCTGGAGACTTTCCAGCGTCAGCTAGGAGGTTCTCTATCTCCCTCCCTCCCCCACCCCGCCACTTTTCTTGGGTTATTCCAGAGTCCCTCTCCATATATGGGGCTCCTTTCCTACAGCCCTCCCATCTACTGCTGCTTTATTCACCTGGTTTGAATTTCAGCAAAGCCTTCTTGTTGGAACAGGTGCCCTCAGGAAAGAACAGTACCTGGTGGTGGGGGGGTGGGGCGGATCAAGGGACCAGAATGAGGTGGGTGGAAGGGGAGAAGAGGCAAGAGAGGCGTCTTCAGGAGCACATAAAATAGGAGGAGGTCCTCCGACCTCGGACCCACCTGAGGCCACTTGCCTCCGGAGGTAGCCCGCCTCCGGACCTCTTCCACCACTCTGCGCCGGGAGGCGGGGTCATGCCTGGACACCAGGATGGCTTGGTTGAAGCGAAGAAGGGCTGGGGTAAAGACAGAATACAAGGGGTCACTTGGTTCTTCCCCAGGGGCAATAACACCAGAGCTCCCTGCTCCCTTCTAAGCACAGAGCTCAGAATCTAAAAGGCTGCTTCACAAATAGTATTAATTTGCATTTCATTTGCCAGTATCAGTTGATATGGCCTCTAACTTTTCCCTTCTCCACCTGGGACCAGTTCTCTCCAGAGTCTCTGACTCCTGTCTTTTTTTTGCCCAGAGTAGCCATCTCTCCCCTTCACTCCTCTTAATCTCTCACCTCCAATGACGGGAACAGAGAGGTTCTCAGCTCGAGACACAACCTTGGGCAGGTCACAGGGCAGCAGAACAATGGGGTCAAAGAAAGTAGAGTGAGGGGCGGCAACCAGGACGGGTGCTTGAAGGCGAGAGGCCCGCTGGCCCCGAACTCGAATCCGGAGGAAACCCAGCAGGAAAAAGAGCAGGCGGCTGAGGCCCAGCACCCCATGATGGCACACAGTCCTGCAGGGCAAAGCTGGGCATCAGTGGAGGCAGCTATCCTGACCTTCACTCATCCCCAAGCTCAGACACCCAGGAAAGCAGGTGCCCTTCTTTTGCCCTCTGTTATCTGGCCAGTCTCTGGTTAGTCTGGGACATATCCGGGTGCATCATTTAGAGTTAAGGTCCTAGGTACCAGGTTTGAGCTTGGCTGATTCATCTCACCTACCCAGCCTGGGTAGTGGAATTTCAGAACCCTCCCTCTTCCTCTTCTCAAAGAGGGAGCTGAATGGATAGCAGGGAAGAGAAAGGAGAAATTGGGTCTTTGGGGGCTGATCCCCCACTTACTTCCTCCATCCAGTAATTGGCTCCTGAAGCTGCTCCTCAGTAAGACCAGCTACTTGCAGCCAGGCAAAGGGCCAGAGGAGGAAGAGGACGATAAAGGCCAGAAGCACTCGGATGGGGGCCAGCAGTGCCCCCAGGAGGCAGAACTGCAGAGGGTGGGAGAGAAGGCCACTTCAGGGCTGTGAGATGCTCCTTACAGGCTTCCCTCCCCAACAAGGATGGACCCAGGAGCAGAGGGCCATCACCCCACCCCTGTGGATCAGAAGACAAGTAGTGTGGGAACAGGAGATGGGACTGGAACGCAAGGTGGGATGAAGATACCAATAAGGGAAAGAGGATAAAAGATTAATAGGTCAGTGGCCTCACTTTCATGTCTTTCAGTTGGTACCCACCACACCTACAAAATTAAAAGGCTGTTAAGAGGATTCAAGGATAACTAGTGTGAAAGCGCCCAGGACTGTGTTTGGTGTAGAGTAGGCTAGAGACAGTTCCTCCTCCCCCCACCCTCTTCCATAAATAGATCCCACGTCCAGCAGAAACCAGGTGCATAGTCCTTTTCATTGTGGGCCTGGGAGATACAGGCCAGAAAACAGAGAGGTCCACTTTTCAGATCCAGGCCAGTCTCTAGTTCTGCACAGCAGCACGCCCCCAGTTCTAGGAACTGGGGGGAGAAAAAGAGTTTGGCCTTACTCCACACGGCAGGGGTTGCCAGGGTGACTTCAGGGGCTGCCCTGGGGAACGTGCAGGTAAACAAACCGAGCTCCAGGAGCCGACCTCAGGGGAGATGAAGGCAAAGGAAACCTTGGACACTCCCTTCTCACACCATTCCGTACCTCCCCCAGGCCCTTGCGGCCCTCCACTTCCTGTAGCCAACCCCCTTCTTTACTTCCCTCCCCGCCCCCACCATGAGGTGCTGCAATGCGCGTGGAGGAGAGGGTAGTGCAAAGTGGGGTTGCTGAAATGGCACAGGGGGTGCAGGCTCCGGGCCCAGCAAGCTCTTCCATGTCAGAGCCTCGGAGAAGCACTCAGCACGCCTCTGCCCCCACCCCCGCTCTTCGTAGCCTCCAACTCCATTCTAGCCCATCTGCATCCGCAGGATGTAATCCGCAGTCTCCAAGGTTCTCCATCTCCCCCACCGCTGGGTCCCGTGCAGTCCTCCAGGCTCACCTAGTCAATCCTCACACACCTTCAGCTTGCCTATCGCCCAAGCCCGCGTCCTCTTCAGGACTCCTTGACCACCCCCGCCGCCCCCCACGTGCGCACCCCGGACTCCCCGCCCGGCTAGCCTCTCACCAACCTCCTTCCTGGATCTCCATCCCCATCTGCGTCAAGGCTCTAAAGGCCTCCTTTTTCTATCCGCGCGAGTCCTCCGGACGCCCCCCGCCCACACCTTACCTTAACCCTCTGGAGGCGAGAGAGATGTAACTCGTGCACGAAAGGGTTGGGGGGCGCTGGGGGTCCGGGGGTAGGGTCGAGGGGGGCCCAGTCCCCCGGACTTCCCTGGCTCATAGCGGCGGGAGAAGGTGGGAGGGCGGGCACCCCGGCCCGGCCCCGGGCCCCTCTTTGCAGAGCAGCGGCTGCGCCTGCAGCGGCGGTGGCGCTCTGGCCGCGGCCCCGCCTGGTGCGGGGCGCCGAGGGGCGGGGAGCAGGCGGCGCGGCCGGGCCCGCGTTGTCAGGGAGCCGGCCGAGGGGCGGGGCTTCCAGCGCCCGGGTGCTCCTGCTCCTCCGCGACCGCAGCCGCG
>SJYX01017054.1:0-31823 GCA_006410675.1 Oreotragus oreotragus
TTTTTTTTTTTCTAATACACTTTCAAATAAATGCTTAGGTATTACTTAATTGTGTTCCATATGAAACTGACTGGTGTATTATCACACGTGGGAAATACATGACCCTCTTAACTTGTACATCAGTTACGGGGATCCGATTTTGACTCCTATAGTTTGGGGACTTTACTGTTCCGCAGGCAGCGTTTCCTGAGTACCAGCTGTGTGCCACGCACTGTGCTAGGCACTTGGGAAGAGACCCAGATTAAAAGGAATTAGGGTGCTCTGGCCCCAAAGGAGCCCATCAATTTAAGAGAAAATAAAAAGTCTGTATAAGTAACTACAAATACAGCGAATAAGTTTTGTAGTACAAGTATTATATTAGAATACGGTAGCTTATTGGGATAGAAGGTGTATGGCTCTTCTCCAAATCTCTATGGCTTTCAGACTTGTCACAAAACAGGATAGACTTACCCATGTCATGCCTTTAAAAGTTTACAATTACGTTGAGTTTAGAAAGCAATTTGAGAAAGGGTAAACTGCTCAATAAATTTATATTAAAATGTAAATGCTGGTGAAACAAATATATAAAAGTCAAATAACAGTACATACAATTTAAACAAAATTCCCTTGGTGATGAAAGTGGACATTATTGACACTGACTTGGAAATACAGCTTTAATGAATTCTGGAGGACAGGAAGAGTCTTTCTCAGGATTGTAGCTATTTGCCAGAATAGTGTTTTGGTGCTTGAGTTGCATTGTTTCTTAAGAGAGCCTGAGAGCAATGTATCTATTAAAAATAATGATAACACTATATCGGAGACATTTTTCATGACAGATCCTATCATATAATTGGTATCAGATAATTGGTGCTGTTGGGTTTGGAGTGTTGGTGAATTTCTAGTAAGTAATTCTTTTTCATTTCCCTCAAGGAGGAGCAAGCTTAAAAGAGAAAAAGAAAAAAGTAGCATGGAAAAATAAATTAATGTCCTGATTAGCAGGAGAGGTAGGTAGGTTCGTGAAGTAGTGATAGGCTTTTGTTTTCTTAGCTATAAAGATGTTTGGAAAATAAAACATTGGTATAAAAAAGTTGTTCAGAAACATATTTTACTCCAAACCCAGGTTAGAGAGGTTCGCTTTTATCATAGTCAGCTTCTGTGCTCTATACTTAAGTATTATGCGTGCTGTGGGGTTTTATTTGTCCATTAGGGTTTATTAGATGCTAGAAAGCTACTCAGCACAGTTTGGTGATTGGTTTATCTCTCAGTTGAACTGTGTGGACTTTTAGAAGTTTATCTGATACTTGGGGAGGCTGGTGGATTCTCTGTGTGTTTAGAATAGCATTCATAGTTGTTTAGGGAGCGTTATGAGGTATTGCCACAGCAGTGAAGTCCTTCAGATTGAGAAGTCAGATTTTAAATATCAGACATTACCTTCCCTTGAGGAAACAGATTTAGATTCTGTGTGCTATATAGCTGAACAAAAAGTGGTGCCTCAAGGAGTGTATTTATTTCTTTTAGATACCCCATGTTACCCCACCACCAGAAGAGTCTGGGCAGAGACTGGACTACACCGTGGGAGAATCTGCAAAAGTGTTGCTGGAACAGACATATTTCTAGTTGCATGAGGTGGCCTGGACATTATTCTCGCGCTCCTTACCCATACTTCAGTAGTAGGCATTTCTCGCTAAATTGGAGACCACCTTGTTTGTTTGAGTCTAGAGCTCCGTTTCAGTACTGGAACTGGAGGCCTGACAGCCTGAGCCAGACTTCTTTGATTCATCTCTCTAGTTACATCATGAACTCTGAGGGAGATGAGCCTTCATCAAAACGAAGAAAACACCAAGGTAAAGGTGACGTTTATCTTGGTGCAGAAATAGACATAAGCCGTAGCATAATTGAAACTTTTCATATTTAATCTTTAAGAAGACCTCCTGCAGCTTTTAGAGGTGTTTGGTGTTTATTTTTAACCAGTACTTTTCTATTAGGAAAACGGAAATTATTTTTTTTAATTAAGTCTTTGTAAAAAAATCTTCTATTAATTGTGTATTTCCGGCAGTAAAAATAAAAGTCACTCTTCATATAAAGTTGGAAAACAATGGAGAACCAGATGGAAACATTAAGAATAATTTTAAAATTCAGTGTTTTGGAAACAGAGATTCTTAGATTTCTTAGAAATTGATAACATGTATTCTTGAGATTTCACAGATATATTAAAAAACATTATGTTTCATTTTTAATGTTAGCGTTATAAGACAAAAGAATTTCCTTAAATAGAAACAATCATAAAAGTGAAAAATATTTTCTTACAGAATCCGATTTTAGCTTATTAAATTTATATTTCTCATGATGGGTCTTTAGACATAATCAAGAGTCTTTGGGAAGTTTATCTTTTAACCACATTTATTCAACTTTAAGACAGTTCTTTCTAGCTATCTTGGTTATTTCTATTTTTCTCCTGTTCTTTTTACTCTCAACAATTCACCAGACTCTGTGCTTCCAGCCCTGCCCTCCTCCAAAAGGATACACGAGTAGGCTAAGCACATTTGGAATTGTCATTCTTACTGAGCTACAGTTGTCAATAAAGATCATTCCTCTGAAGATACTTAGAAATAGGCTGTGTGGGTGTTAATTTGCAGGGAGCAGACATAAGTTTGTCAAAGAAAGGCGTTCAGAGCGAGTCTTACCTGGGAGTAAGAGCTAGATTAGTTAGAACTCTTCTAAGTAGGACTTCTACTACACATTTAAGTAGAAATTCTAATTACTCAGAAGTGGAAATCTATTTGTATAGCGCTTAACCACCAATGTGTTTGTAAACAAGTATTTGAATGTTTGAAAGATACATTTAGAATCATAAAATTAGATTCCTAAGAACAGCCCATCATCTGAGGCTGTATGAGGACAGGAGATGGCTGCTCATTCATGTATTCATTGTTCATCAGGTTAACACACTCCCCTTCTGGTTAGCCTTTAGTAAATCCGGCTCTCAGGTGGAGACGTGGCGTAGTGACCCCAGGCCTGGGCTTAGGAAACGCTCCTGCGCTCATCCTGCTCCACCACTAACTGTGTGAGTTTGGACAGGTTACGAAACTCTCTGCTCCTTGGTTTCCTAGTGTAAAATAATGCCTGCTTTATAGCCTTTAGTAAATCCGGCTCTCAGGTGGAGACGTGGCGTAGTGACCCCAGGCCTGGGCTTAGGAAACGCTCCTGCGCTCATCCTGCTCCACCACTAACTGTGTGAGTTTGGACAGGTTACGAAACTCTCTGCTCCTTGGTTTCCTAGTGTAAAATAATGCCTGCTTTGAAAGCCTGTGGAGGATGAAGTGAGACATATTCAAAGTGCCTAACACATCGTTGGCTTCATAGTAGGTACTCAGAAAATCCTGGTGGTGTTGTTTTCCCTTTAATGGATGGGGAATTACATTTACAGACCGATAAACTTTGATTGCAACCTGACTCTCTATATGTCCGTTCTTCCTAGGTTTTGTGAATAAGGAAAATGCTCTTCGTTAAGCCATATTTGTGACTTCTGATATTTCACTAATACTACTTTTCAATCAAGAGAACGGCATTGCTAACTTGCCTGTCACTTTAAAGTGGTATTTGAAGGATTTGTGTGACCCAGTTATGACCTTTTAATTAGGCACCCTAGAAACCCAATCAGGCCTAATTGCTTGCTTTTTTTTGACTCATCTGTCTTCTCTGCTGTGACCACCTTGTTCCTCCTGACATGGAAGGTATATAAACTTTTGTAGTGTGAATTTATGTTGTGAAGTCTGTGAAAGCCAAATACTGTCCCCTCTCTCAGTAGTTTTCAGATTGTCTTCCATGGAACCCTAGCATTCGAACAAATTTCTGTATGTTCATTCAAAGTAAATGTGGTCAGAATGAAATGTGTTTACCCCATCATCCCAGCCCCAGTCCCAGCCTACCAAGTGTTGATGGTCAGGACATGAAAAATAACACTAAAGGGTTATACAGACTGTAGAAGTCTGAAAGCTACTGTATTGATTTGATCATCTGTGGTCTTGGTTATTTAAAAAAATGGAATTGCCAAAAGAGTTGGATTAAACTCTTAATTGCCAGGACTATACAAATCCTAGGCTTTTATATGCCGTTACGTATACATATTTTATAAGAAAGCATGAATGAATTTAATGCAGCGGTGCCACCAGGGTAGTGCTGTAGGTTTGTGATGATAGCTAACATTTTGTTTTATGAGTAGAACCCTCTCCATCTCATTTACATAAAAAGACTTAATGATTTGTGGCTAAAACTGTAGACAGTCCCTAATTTATGAGGGAATTATGTTCTCTATAGTTCTTCAGAATCAGTTCCATTTTCCTCATAGAAACTATGTTCTAAATCTCAGAGTAGCTGTGCAGAGTCAGTATCAATAGGTTTAATTCTGGCCTTTAGGGGTTCAGTTCAGTTCAGTTGCTCAGTCGTGTCTGACTGTTTGCGACACCATGAACCGCAGCACGCCAGGCCTCCCTGTCCATCACCAACTCCCAGAGTTCACCCAAACTCATGTCCATTGAGTCAGTGATGTCATCCAGCCATCTCATCCTCTGTCATCCCCTTCTCCTTCTGCCCTCAATCTTTTCCATTGAGTCAGCTCTTCGCATCAGGAGGCCAAAGTATTGGAGTTTCAGCTTCAGCATCAGTCCTTCCAATGAACACCCAGGACTGATCTCTTTTAGAATGGACTGGTTGGATCTCCTTGCAGTCCATGGGACTCTCAAGAGTCTTCTCCAACACCACAGTTCAAAAGCATCAATTCTTCGGCGCTCAGCTTTCTTCACAGTCCAACTCTCACATCCATACATGACTACTGGAAAAACCAAAGCATTGACTAGATGGACCTTTGTGGGCAAAGTAATGGCTCTGCTTTTTAATATGCTATCTAGGTTGGTCATAACTTTCCTTCCAAGGAGTAAGCATCTTTTAATTTCATGGCTGCAGTCACCATCTGCAGTGATTTTGGAGCCCCCCGAAAATAAAGGCTTTTAGGAGTAGGATTCTGCATATTCAGTGAAGGATAAGGGATAGTTTCCTTCTCTTTCCTGGGCATAGGACAAGCACTGGGCTAAATTATGTGATAGTTGAACGCTTTTGTTAATTTGGTTTTCTTTCCCTCATCATTTCTTACCTTTCTCCTCAGGCTCCTAGTACCTTTATGGTATCATTATTCCAACTCCCCTGTTCCACTCAGACCTCACTATTCATAAAAATTACCTTCCTCTTCTGTCCTCTGGTCAGAATTCCTATTCCTTCAGTGCAGCAGATACCAGCTTTTAGCTTTTGAGGGATGAAATCTGATTAAAGTCACTTAAAATTTTTACTTCATTGACATTTTTAGAGTGTACTGATACTTTTTCTTTCACCTTTTTTTAGCTATAACTGACATTACTACCAACACAAGTTTAAGGTGAACAGCATAATGATTTAGCTTAGTACATCATGAGGATTACCACAATAAGTTTTGTGAACCTCCCTCATCCCAAAGAGACACAAAAGAAAGGAGAAAGAAATATTTTGTATGTAATGTGAGCTTTTAGAATTTACTCTTAACCTTCATATAGAACATGTTACAGTGTTAATTAAATGTACTATGTTGTACATCACATCCCTATTACTTATTTATCTTATAACTGAAAGTTTGTACCTTTTGACTGCCTGAAGCTAGTTCCCCCGCTCCTCTAGAGTGTGGTGATATTCTGTAAATATATCATATTTGCAGAAGATTTGGAAAAATCTTTCATGTTCCTTCCTGTCAGAGATAATTACTCTTAAAAATAGTGGTATATTTCCTTGTAGTCTTTTCCCCCCATGTTTAGAATACTCTTCCTCAATTTATTTTTTATTTAATTTTTAATTGGAGAAATTTAGGGATTCTAAGGAGAAGGCAATGGCAACCCACTCCGGTGCTCTTGCCTGGAAAATCACATGGATGGAGGAGCCTGGTAGGCTACAGTCCATGGGGTTGCAAAGAGTCAGACACGACTGAGCAACTTCACTTTCACTTTTCACTTTCATGCATTGGAGAAGGAAATGGCAACCTGCTCCAGTGTTCTTATCTGGAGAATCCCAGCGATGGCGGAGCCTGGTGGGCTGCTGTCTTTGGGGTCTCACAGAGTCGGACACGAGTGGAGTGACGCAGCAGCAGCAGCAGGGATTCTAAATCAGTGAAATGAAAGCCTTACAGGAAAAGGGAGATATTCTAGGGCTGAGATTTTTCTCATATCATCTAATTGTGCTTGAAAGTCCATCTTCAAATCTTTTTGTTTCCCAAGTTCATCCCATTTCTTGTTTTTCCCTTCTTTTAAGCTTAAAGATTCTCTAAAAAGTTCCACATTTGTCTTTATGGCTTTCATGACAGTAAGAGTATCCTCTTTATTGATGGGGAGAGGAAGATCGAAGGAGTATGTGTGTTGTGTATAAGTATTTATACATATATATGGTACTGTGTTTATGTATCTATAGATACATATATGTATGTGTGTATATGTATTTTTTTAAGTAATCATGTCTAAATCGAGGACTGCTTATAATTTCAGAATCTCTTGCTATTTCATCTTGTTCTCAATACTTTTTCAGTGTATGTGATGTCTTTGTGGAATATAAGCTGCCACACATTCCTGATTGTTGCATGCTAAGTTTGTCAATCAGGAATTATCATTTACTAGCATTGTATGGCTATGTTACATTTAACTTTTGCTTTGGCGTGCATTAAAAATAGTTCGTTTCGTTAGCATTCTTCCAGTAAATACTGCTTCCATTTACTGTCATTTTATACCCTTCATTCACGTCTAAACCAGATTTCTCAGGTGAATTGTCTCAGGAGCATAGTTAAGCATTTGATGATCTTGTCATACTAGTAGATGATAAAATAAAAAATGAAATTATCTTGTTGAAAGACCAGCTGTGCCATACAAGTATATTGTCCTGGCTATGAAGTTGCCGAGCATGTCTGGCAAATCCATGTCATAACCATGGGGAAGTGAGAAGCCATGACTCCTGTGTAGTCTTAGCTTTGTTGACACACACTCAGAGCCTCCAGAATGACTTCCAGAACCCTCTTAAACATGTTTTGTGCCTCTTGGATTGGGCAGTAACTAGTAGATGATAAAATAAAAAATGAAATTATCTTGTTGAAAGACCAGCTGTGCCATACAAGCATATTGTCCTGGCTATGAAGTTGCCGAGCATGTCTGTGGCAAATCCATGTCATAACCATGGGGAAGTGAGAAGCCCTGACCCCTGTGTAGTGTTAGCTTTGTTGACACACACTCACAGCCTCCAGAATGACTTCCTGAACCCTCTTAAACATGTTTTGTGCCTCTTGGATTGGGCAGTGTATCATTTCATGGTCTTTGTAAACAATTTGACAACCACTTCTAGTCATGAGGTGCTACAGTATCATTTTCTAGGGGAAAACATTCTGTTCATTGCTTATAAGAATTTTTAAAAGGCAAAAAATACTTACGTGCAGGAAAATACATGATCTGTTTATTAATTCTTTGTATTTTGTCTAATATATTTTAACAGGCACAATACAGCGGCATTGGGAATATATATGTAACCATAATAAAGAAAACACGAAGATCGTAGGAGACGAAAATGTTGACCCCATATGTGAAGACAGTGAGAACAAGTTTGACTTTTCAGTGATGTCCTATAATATACTTTCACAAGATTTACTGGAAGACAATTCACACCTTTATAAACACTGCCGGCGGCCAGTATTACACTGGAGTTTTAGGTTTCCCAATATTATGAAAGAAATTAAACACTTTGATGCAGATGTAAGTGTAAACTATCATCAGAATTCTTCATATAAGGAAAAGTTTGATTCATTTCTGAACTAAATGGTTTTTTTTAATCCCTTTTGTTTGTGAAGTAAGAAGGGAAGGCCTATATGGTTAGAGGTGAATTCCCTAGCAGTCCAGTGGCTAGGACTCTGTGCTTAACATGCCCAAGGCTCAAGTTCCATTCCTAGTCGGGGAACAAAGATCCCACAAGCCACAGTGTGGCCAAAAAAAATTTTTTTTTAATAGATAAGATGATGAAACAGCTTTGAATAGGGTATTATAACTTTGGAGGCATAACTTGCTAATGGTTGTTGATATAAATGGTTATATAACTTTTCAGAAAAGATCCAAAAAGTTTTAAGGATCAATCAGTTTTGAGACAGGGACTGATACCATATTAAGTATTCAGTAAATACTTCCTTTGATTGAAAATTTTAATAGTTCATGCAAAAGTTAATTTAGATGATGGCATTCAAAAGACTAGAAGGATTTAGTATGAATGAAATTGTAAATTCAGGAAAAATATTCCAGCATATAAATTATAAATATTTCCTTTGGGAAATAACAGTTTTGGATAATAAGAGGGATTCATGTGAGTAAAGGTCATGGTTTTGGGGACTGATCAAATTTGGAGACATTAATTTGATAGATTTATACAAGAAAAAATTATTTCAGGTTTCATCAGGTTTTTAGAATTTTAGAAACCTCATTTTAAAAGCACCAGAAAATTCATATTTGTATTTTTTTGTTTTAATTCAAGCCATTTTTTCTTCTAAGGTACTTTGTTTGCAAGAAGTTCAAGAAGATCATTATGGAGCCGAGATCAGGCCAAGTTTGGAATCATTGGGTACAAATGTAACTTTTATTTTAGCCAGATTTACTTAATGAGTTGTTAAAACACAGCTTGCTAACAAAGGTGTATGGTATATTTGAACTAAAAATCTTAATTTTGAAAAACAGCTTAATACCCATTTTAAGAGGTCAAGAAAAGATTGAAGTATTTCAAATGGGAACTTTTGTGTTGATACATATTTTAATTCAAATGGAAAGGTGTGGAAGAATCTCTTCATAACTGCCTTTCTAGTCTTTGCCTATGGCAACCCACTCCAGTGTTCTTGCCTGGAGAATCCCAGGGACGGAGGAGCCTGGTGGGCTGCCGTCTATGGGGTCACACAGAGTTGGACACGACTGAAGCGACTTAGCAGCAGCAGACTCCTAAGATTCTGAGTTCCATGAGATTAGGGACCATTGTATCTAGTTCATCATTTTATAACACCCATGTCCACGGTGCCTAATTGAATGAATACTTTTAGAAACAGGTCATCTCTGAGAAATGCTGCCTACGTTGCATTCATTCATTCAGCACGTATTTTTTTGAGCGTCTGCTGTACGCCATGCACTATTGAAGGCAGTGGGGGTACAGCAGTGAGCAGAACAGATAACAGTTCTCTATCCTTGCAGAGCATACATGCTGGTGGAGAAAGGCCAAGATAAACTGAACAAACAAGTAAATAGTACCTCAGGTAATGAGAGTTTTCTGGAGAAAAACACAGGAAGGGGGAAATGGGTAAGCTTTCAGTTTTAAACGACCAGAGAAAGCAGCTTTTGAGTAAAGATGTAAAGGAGGTGAAGGAACAAGTGGCTGGAGCATTCCAGGTAGTGGGGATGGCTAAGAGAAGGTTGGAGTGCCTTGAGGCAAGACAAACTGCTGTGTGTGGAGTGAAACAAGCAGGGAAGAGTTAGAGGCAAAAAGGTGAGAGACCTGGGCTCGGGAGAGAGGGGGCAGATTACTATAAGGTCGCTGTCTTTGCCTTGCCTCTGACTTTTAGGATGGAAATGAGAGTGTGATAACATACATGTATGTAACACTGCAGTCTCCCGGTAAAAAAAATCTATTTGACCCAGAAGTAGACTTTTTTGATTCCAACACTTTTTAACGTCCTACCTTACTAATATTTTTAAAAATACTCTTTGGTAAACATTGTCCGGGCTTCCATGGTGCTCAGAGGGCAAAGCGTCTGCCTGCCATGCGGGAGACCCAGGTTTGATCAATGAGTCGGGAAGATCTGGAGATGGAAATGGTAACCCACTCTGGTATTCTTGCCTGGAAAATCCCACAGACAGAGGAGCCTGGTAGGCTACAGTCCATGGGGTTGCAAAGAGTCGGACATGGCTGAGAGATTTCGCTCACAAACATTGTCCAAAAATTAGAATTTTGTTTTGCCATATTATTTTTTGCAAGTGTGGCAAAACACAGTTCTATTACTTTCATATATATATAAAAAAAGTCATCTTTGTTGAGATTTTTTTCTTTCTTACAGGTTATCACTGTGAATACAAGATGCGGACAGGAAGGAAACCTGATGGCTGTGCAATTTGCTTCAAACATTCCAAATTTTCACTCTTATCAGTGAACCCAGTGGAATTCTACCGCCGTGATGTTCCTCTATTGGACAGAGACAATGTTGGATTAGTGTTGCTCTTGCAACCCAAGATTCCAAGCGCTGCCTCCCCTGCCATCTGTGTAGCTAACACACATCTGTTGTATAATCCAAGGCGAGGTGACATTAAACTGACCCAATTGGCAATGCTTCTGGCAGAGATTTCCAGTGTTGCCCATCAGAAAGACGGCAGCTTCTGCCCCATTGTTATGTGTGGGGACTTCAATTCTGTTCCTGGTTCTCCACTCTATAGTTTTATTAAGGAAGGAAAATTGAATTATGAAGGACTCGCCATAGGAAAGGTAAGTGCATTCGTTTTTATTAGGAGGTGGGTGTAAGTCTCTGTCTTCATTGTAAAGCGAGGACAGAGCTTTACCTTGTAAAGTCATCCCAGAGCTGTTTGAAAACCCCAGATGAATCAGTACCCTGACTTTACCAAGCTACAATGATGATCCATAGCTACTCATAAGTAATTACATTCACTGGATTTAATTCACTTTTCCATCTATTTGTGACAGCATTCTGCTTGGAGGAAATAGGAGCCAACAAAAAATTCAGAATGGGGGTGATGAAGGAAAATAAAACCTTTGACAGACATGAGTACTTCATAAATAAGGAACTACTCACAGGTGCAGAATAGCATTTTGAAAGCCGGATGTGGGCAAAAGAGTTGGAAAAACAGTAATTTAATATTTGCTTATTATATAAATTTTCCTTTACATAAGGATAAATATTTCAGTTCTTTAGTTGAGTATAATTTATCCCATGTTTTTATTTTTATTGTTCTGTTCTTCTGCTTAGTTCAGATCATTTCCTCTTCAGTACGTTTAACCAAAATAAGCCCTCACCACGGAGTTTTGGATGATAGTTTAAAATTTTATGAGTTGATCTTTCCTAGTATTTTATATAACAGGAACTATAATGCAGATAGTAAAAAAAAGGAGGAGCAGTATTAGTCCAAAGCTATAGATCATTTAGATTTCCAAATTTGAGAAAAACATGCATAGGAAAAAATTACCATTTTTATGTAAGTAATAATGTTTTCTGAACTGTATTTGAGCAAAATTTTACAAGCATGAATGATATAATGAATAAAGGATAATATTTACCATTCTTGGATTTCCTTTTATTTAAGAAATAAACTTTTCAGTATATAATTTAAAATCTATTTACCTAAGATACCTGTTGAAATTTTGTTTAGGTATCTGGCCAGGAACAGTCTTCACGGGGACAAAGAATTTTATCTATTCCAATTTGGCCCCCAAACCTAGGTATCTCACAGAACTGTGTGTATGAGGTACAGCAGGTACCAAAAGTAGAAAAGCCAGGTAAGTGTTTGCAATCCATTTCGGCAGTCTTCTTGATAATAGTGTTCCCTTTGAAGGCATAAAACTATAAAACTAAATTTTTAAAGGGATAACATCTCAGAGATGAATATTCACATATAAAAGCATAGAGTTGTTCACTTTTTTTTTTTCCAAGAACTCTGATTACCTTTTTGAAAATCAACTTCCAAAATTACTTTGCATGAATTACTTGCATGTTGCTTTGGACATGTTTGTGTTTTATTTTTGCTAATTCTGGAGACCATCATAATACAGATTCTGGGATGAACCATTTAACTAGGCATCTATCTAAACTAGATATGCCTTAAATACTGTTCCTCCTAGAGTGAAAATAAAACAAGACACTGATAGTATTAATAAGCTTGTCTTTGTTCTTACAGATGGTGATCTGACACAAACAGAGCTGGACAAAACAGAGGTCCTAGTAACAGCTGAAAAGTGAGTTCTGGAAAGCAAGAGTAGATATTTGCTGACTCTAGTTGAGTAAAGAAATCATTTCCCAAAAATCACTTGGTTAAAAAAAAAAGCCGATGATACTTTGTGCTGGTGAAGAACGCTGGCTCCTAAGTCAAATAGACCTGAGTTCTAACCCTAACTTTGCTGCTCTTTAGCTGTGTGATTTTAAGCAAGAAATCTAACATTTTTAAAAGGTTCAGTTTCTTTATAATTTGGGTTGTTGTGAGGACTAGATGAGACAAATCATGTAAAACTCAGTGTTTGACATACAGTAAGTGCTTAAGCATTGTTGTTTATAGAAACAATTTGTCCATGGACCTGAACCCACTAACATTTACTGTTATTATGTATTTAAACAAAGGTGAAGATCACAGAAAAATATCTTTCAGATTTCAAGAGACTCTTTAGCCTCCTTTAACTGCTTACTGGATCTCAAAAATAAATCTATAAGAGAATTGATCCAAAAAAAGAATATGGCTGTAGAAAAGATAATTACCTAAACTTATCTCTTAAACTACAGGGAAAGGTCGTCATAGGTAGCCAGGTAAAGATGCCTGGATTTCTTTTTATTAAAGAATCATGGATGCTTAGGGCTATGATTGAAGAACATATATATTTAATACAACAGGATGGAGACTTAGATTTGTGTCTTAGGAGATTCTCAAAATGTCCTGATTATTTCATAGTATGACTCTTCTATAGCTTTGACTTTTAACATTTAAATTTCAGAATCACCTCATTTTTATCTGCCTTCTTCTCAGTCTTATTATATTTTGTATATCTTGTTTTGGGAAAATATCTTATATATAAGAACTAGTAAGAAAGGAGCAATTTTTCTAAATTAAAATTTAAAAATTTTAAACCTTTCACAGTAGAAACTTCCCTGAGTGAGATTATTAAAAAGGCTACTCTTACTACAAATACTTAGTTTTGAGTAATTCTAAAATCTTTTTATAACAAAATAGGGTATAAGAAAAGCTACTTATATCTTTAAAATAGTGTCTTTATATGCATACTTGTATCTGTAAACTGATAGTAGTAAGAACAGTTTGCAGTAGACCTATTTTACATTTGATAATATTGTAAATATAAGTCCTCAGACATAAAAAGTTTCTAAAACTTGGCAGTAGAGCATTTTGAAGCAATTACCTGTACTTACTGACCTATGAGCTCTTTAAAATCAGGGTAACGTCTTTATCAGTGTATCCTTAGCACTTAAGAAGAGGTAGTGCCTGGAACTTAGGAGATGTTTGATAAATGTGTGTTGGATGAACAAAAAATTTCTTTTAAATTTTGTTTTGTTTCGTGACTTAAAATATCCTTAAAATTCATGATGTGTTAATGGGAGATGATTTTTAAATCTTTTGCCTGTGACATCTTGTGTATTTAAAGAATGAGGTAAATGTAAGCCATTATATAGAAGCTGTTTTAAGATGCAGTACAAAATTATCTCACATAACATAGCAAGGATAACCATGGAAAAATATGGCCCCTCTGACATCAGAAGTCTGTCAGTTCTAAATAGTATTCCTAAAGGCCACTTTAATTTTCTTTCTTAGAAGCAGCAAAAAACTTACAAATTGTTTTAGAATATGTGTTCGTTAGTAAGTGGAGGCTCTCAAATGTGTTATAATTAATTTTAAAAACCACAGTATGTTAATTATTGAGCTCCCCCACCCCACCCCACATATTATACCCGTTAATGGATTTTGGATATCACTGCATGAATAAAGAAATGTGAGATTGTGATATGGTCTAATTAAATAAACATTGTCCTAATGTCTGGTTTTGTCTGGAAATTTGAAAAAGTGCTTTAAGTAGGAGGAATTATAAAAATCATTAAAAGCTTGATGGATGCTGTTCTTTCCCTTCAATTTAGGTTATCTTCCAATTTACAGCACCATTTCAGCTTGTCATCTGTTTATTCACATTACCTTCCTGACACTGGCATCCCAGAAGTGACCACCTGTCATTCCCGAAGCGCCATAACTGTGGACTATATTTTCTATTCTGCTGAAAAGGAAGGTGTTGCTGAGCAGCCAGGTAAAGAATGTGTGTCATCTTAAATTCTGCTTGAGAACACAGTAACTAAAAACTTCAGGGCCGAAGCTGAGAAAGCTAGACATCTGTATGAAGTTCTCAATTTAGAAATTAAAAATATTTTAAAACTGGTAATATATTTGGCAGATTGGTAATATATCTGAGTAAATCAGTGTATCACTTGCAAAAGATGGAGGCAGTGAAATACCTCAGAGCCTTCCCCGTGAATTACATCCTCAGCTGCAGCCTCCAGCCCCAGCCAGCTTCTGCGTTAGAGATCTTTTATATTGCTTTTTACCGGTATTCACCACAAGTTCATTGTTTTTCTTGTGACAGCAGCATCATGCAGTTTTGCACTTAAACTTTACTAAGGTCTGCCGCCTTCACTGTAGGGCCTTGCTTGACCGCCAACAGCTGACTGTGTTGTCATGTTGACCCTGGAATATTGGTTCTTTCTGGAAAGAGAAGTCTGAAAAGTGTGTTTTCAAAAAGCTAAGGTGACAAAACACTTTCCCTTGTGTGATTCATTGAAAACAGGTATTAAATATTGGTCAAAGGATTTAACGTGGAGAAGAGTGAGGTTTAAAGTAGTGAAAGTGGAGTTGCTCAGTCGTGTCTGACTCTAACAACCCCACGGACTAGTCCATCAGGCTCTCTGTCCATGGGATTCTCCAGGCAAGAATACTGGAGTGGGTTGTTGTTCCCTTTTCCAGGGGATCTTGGAAAAGATTGGAAAAGACCCATGGATTGAACCTGGGTCTCCTGCATTGCAGGCAGATTCTTTACACCAGGGAACCAGGAGTCAAAAAGGTATTCAGAAAACTGAAAATCCTAGATGTGGGCAGCTATTTTCTGATTTTCCTCTTTTTTTCTCTTCCTTTTATTTCAGTGCTACTTTTCTTTACCAGTTTTCCCTTCTGTTTTTTTCTTTCTCTCCAAAAATAACCTTACTAGTAACACTCAGGAGATGGCCAACACCTCTCCACTAGATCAACTCTACAAAGTAACCTTGCGGCTTTGAATTTATCATTTAGTTCTGGTAGTTGTCATACTATATATATCCACTAGATGGCGGGAATGTGCCGTGGACCAGCATCTCCAATGTTAACATGAAGAGCCTGTCTTTTACTCCACTTCTATGGGTACTGACTCTCTGGGACCAAATTATACTAATTTATTCTGCAGTCACTTAATACATGTCCTACTTAGATGTAGCTTAGTCTTTCGGTTTTATACAATTACAGAAAAGTTGATGGGGGAATTTCTTAGGTAGTTGTCAATCTCAAATTACTGTTAACATTCTTACGTGTTACATTGATATTTTCTTCTAAAGATTATTTGTAGAACTTGAAATTTAAAAAATCTGAAATAGGAAAACAAACATCTGAGACTGCTGTTTGTTTGAGAGTTATAATTAGGTTGCTGCTGCTGCTGCTAAGTCACTTCAGTTGTGTCCGACTCTGTGTGACCCCATAGACGGCCTCCTACCAGGCTCCTCTGTCCCTGGGATTCTCCAGGCAAGAACACTGGAGTGGGTTACCATGTCCTTCTCCAATGCATGAAAGTGAAGTTGCTCAGTCGTGTCTGACTCTTAAGTGACCCCATGGAACTGCAGCCTATCAGGCTTCTCCGTCCATGGGATTTTCCAGGCAAGAGTACTGGAGTGGGGTGCCATTGCCTTCTCTGCATAATTAGGTTATAACTCAATAAAAAACCATATTTTAAACTGTTTCATGTTAGATTTCCAGGGCAGTGTCAAGTTACATATCATTTTTTCTTCTTTTTAAAGACTTCCGAGGTCAGTTCAGAACCTATTGTTTCACTAAATATGTATGTGCTTTTTTAATGTAGGAGCTGAAGTTGCTTTGGTTGGTGGCTTGAAACTTCTAGCCAGACTGTCACTTCTTACAGAACAAGACTTATGGAGTGTTAATGGACTTCCAAATGAAAATAACTCTTCAGATCATTTGCCTTTATTGGCTAAATTCAGACTTGAACTCTGACTCTTGATTACATATATACTTTGCTTTCCCGTTTCGTCCCCCCCCCCCAAAGAATGTAAAGTTGTTCTTAAGAGTTTGCATGTTTATTTATTTTTACGCTATGAAATTTCTGAAGAGGTTTATGTTAAATGTTTGAAAACAGGTAACAGAAGAAACAAGTTTACACTTTTCTTAATAATGAAAAAATATTTTCCTGACAAGTGAGATCTAAATGCTGTTCATTGCAAAAAAAGTTGTAAATATTTATTCTAAATCCTAGTAAAATTGACAGTGATTTTTAAATACGGTGCAACTTCTTTAGTTCTCTTAGGAAAGAATTTCGTGTTTTTAGCAAGCTTTACAGTGGATCCAAAATATCTTTGAGTTCTTGCAAACCACAACTCACTCCCTTCCAGAAGGCCTGATTTCATCACAAGGATCATGTCTGTTGAATCTTAACCTCATTCATCTCAGAAATCATTGGGTTGTTCACAATATCTAACCATTTTAGTTTGTCTTTGATGGGGTTTGATAGTGCTTTTTAGAACTGTACAAATTGCTTAATCCATTTTATTACCATCCTGAGCCGTGCAATGTGCCTGCATTTTATGGGGAAAATGTAGGTCACCATAACTAGTAGGCTGAGGTGTTTTGGACAAGCCCACTCTCCATCCTGTAGTGGACTGTACAGGGTGCCTGAGAGAGTCAGGGACTGGGGTCATGCCTTGGGTTTCCCTAGTAATTTTTTAAAAATTTAGTTTCAAGAAAAGATTCTGGATTGAAGGAAAGATTTTACTTTACTGAACCAATCCTGTAGAAATTTACTTTATTAGGAAACTTGTATTTGGAACAAAGTGGCAGCTATAAGATTGTTTTTATTTGCCTCGGAAATAAGAGGAAGCCAGCAGAACTCTAGAGGGGAGATAGCAACTTGGAGACCTAAGACTCTTTAATAGTTGATGTTAACTGTTTTGTTGTGGTTTAACTGTTGTCGTTTCTATAATGTTTTGGGCTTTTGTCTTTTTTTTTTTTTCTCATGATTCAGTAGTGTGAGATGGTGCTGGTCTTTTTTATAAAGTGGTTAAGAGTGGGTCTGAAAAATCCTGCAGTTGGCTCTTAATGAGTGTTTGAATCAAACATTTTAAAACCTAAGGGAAATTTTACTCTTTTCTATAATTGGGATCAAAGAACTATGTCCATTTTTACTAAGTAATTTTATATTGAATTATACTGAATTATAAAAGTTTTTTACAGTGGGTTTTCTGAATAGAATGCTTCATTTTAAATTACCAGCAGTAGTTCCTTTATAAGCTCGGACTTTTTCTACTGAAGTATTTTACTACAATTGTTAAAAAATAAATAAACCAAATACCCCTAAAAGCATGTGGGCTATAAGGATCTCCCTAGTAAAAGTTCCAGTGTTACAGAGATACTTCTGTTTATTGTGTCACT
Organism: Oreotragus oreotragus; assembly: GCA_006410675.1. Classification (NCBI taxonomy): domain Eukaryota; kingdom Metazoa; phylum Chordata; class Mammalia; order Artiodactyla; family Bovidae; genus Oreotragus; species Oreotragus oreotragus. Next base: position 17,508 of record SJYX01017054.1, read on the forward strand.
TTTTTTTTTAAACTTAACAGTATTAACCATGTAGTTACAGGATTTTCCACATGTTGTAGTAACAGTTTTCAAAGTATTACATGTTCTGATTAGCAGATATTGTCATCAGCAAATGATAACAGCACATAGTATACTTATCCCTTTTAGTATTAGGGAAAGAAAAATGAAGATTCACGGATAACTATGTTGTGTTGTATGAATGTGTTAACAACTAACTTTATATATAGGTATTCTTGATAAACGAACATCCCTGAAAACCTCTGAAAACTTAATTTTTTGTATCCTGATTAATATATTGTGATTTTAGGCCCTTTTCATGTGCTTCACTTTGAGTTAATCCCATAAAACTGCTTTCTGCTCTACCTTATAGAATGAAGTATTATTATGTGTACTGGAGGCCAAGGAGTCCTTCTTTCTCACAGGCTTTTAAAGCTCCACTAAAATTAACTGACTACTTGTCTTTACTTTGTTTGATCAGAAGAGTTAGTAACTGTTGGAGCCTTGTATTTACCTGCCAAAAGCAATTAAATTTGGTTAACTGCTGAAACCAAATCTCCCTGTCTCACCTGCTGTGCTATCCAGGTTTTAAATGGAAAGGAATATATTGCAGAATTGCAGTAATGAAATTTTGGTTTCACTCTAGCTTTTGATCAGTAGGTGTATTTGAAATTGTCTTTAAGTTAGAGATCCAGAGTTCAATGGGTGGGAAAAACATTCACTTTGTCAAGTCATTTGCACTTCTTCCATGTGAGTTACCTAATAAATTATTGTACTAGTACATTTGTGCCTGAAGGTGTTATGGTAGATAAAGTAAGCTGTGTAACTCACCTGTTGCCTTGGGCGATGCCAAAATAGAAGGAAGCCAATACGTGAATTAAGATACACCCAGATAAATTGAATAAATTGAATCCAGAATCTGAAAATTGTGGAAGAAGACAGGGTGAGAGTGAAATTAGTTTACTAAAACAAGTATATAATAAGAGGAATAAAGGAAAAAGTCACACCATTTATATTTTTAGAAGGAAAACAATCCTTGAGTTTCCAGGATGATTTTATTGAAAGTCCCATGCTGTGTATAAACATACAAGTGATGAGAAAAACATTGAATTGATACATGCACTTATCTGGCATTCTCTAAAATACCATTATACAAGTTTTCATTTACTTAGAAAAATACCCACTAAAACAATCACAGTTTTTCTTAAGAGATCTAAAAAAAAATGTATTGGCCAGAACAAAGTCCAAGAGAATAAACAAGATTCTGAATTGAATGTCAAAAAAACTGTACAAGGTTGTACATAAAACTAGAGCTTACAAAAGCCTCGGGTATAGTAAGAATACGGAATTAAGATCTCCAAAGTTCTATTTACCAATATCTATTAATAAAATCCTTATGAAATAACTGACTTAGAAAAAGTGAAATGCTCATGATTTCAGAGTGTATAGAAAATACTAAATAATCACTTTCTGAAATAAAAGTGTACTCAAAACAGCATGACATGTAGTCTAGCATCAAGATTTCTGTCATTCATTTAAACTTTGCATGTATTATCACAATGGCTTAAGCATAAAATTTCTCTTGCATTAACTTTTTTTAAAAACTAGATTTCAAATCATTTCATAGTTTTTATCTTTTGAATTATAACCAGATTTAAAATCAATTCTGTGGGGTAAATTGTGTCATTTTTTTCTCTTACCTTATTATCAATTCTCTAGAATGTAAGAGTTTCGTACTTTTCTTGTGTCTTTTAGAAATTAACATATTCCATAGGCAATAAAAATAGAGTAACAACTAAGAACATTTTAACTTATTTTCATGTTTCTGTTGACTAACTCTTGCTTTGGGGAAATGAATCTTAAAATCAAGAAGTGAGTGTGGAAGAAATCTGGTTACTAATTGAATCTTCAAGCCAGTTGGCAGTTTTAAGGCTTAGACATCAGCATATTAGAAACAGGTTGTATTCCTAATTCCTTCCCCCATTCTGTGGGAGACAAGGATATGCAAATACTGACACTCCATATTTTAGACTGGACAGTACTTAATACTTGGAAAATCCTATTCCAAGCCCTTAGAATGACTGCAGTATTATATCAATACTGTAAGTAGTCTACTTATTGGATATAATAAACTTTCAGATTGATAAACATGATTATATTTCATCTAGAGAGCTAAGTCCGTATTTTAGAATGAAAATGAAATGATTCACGGGCTACTCCAAACATCTAAATACATGTGGCCAGGAGGCTGCAAATGGGTTTGTCTTGAGAAGATTAAAATAACTCATTTTCAATTCTACTGATATGGTTAAGTCCTGAATGTGTTTAACTGTTTTAATCTAATCTGAGATGTAGATTGGACTTAACTTGGTCCTTTTTCATGTAAAGGACATTCGACTTCTTTTTTCAAGGAATAGTACTTTCCATTAATAACACTGATAGTGAGCTCAGCTGCACATGGCTGAAGGATAGAGTCTTTTTCCTTCCCGTGTCACCCTCAGAGGTAAAGAATCTGAATGAGCAGATTCTTATTTTTTTACTCCCTTCCCAAAATCACCTTCAGGTAAAGAAAGCCAGAGAGGGAGGCCCCAAGACTGAAATAACACTTTTGTTGACTAACAGACTTCACTTAAGACACGCTTTTTGGTCTCCTGAGTTGGCATGGTTGCTAAGATCAAACAAGGGCAGTAGAAGCTGTACTCTTCATAGTGTGCCAGTTAATCTGTGTGGCCTCAGCAGAAGTTACACTGTAACTGCCATATGCAGGCCAGATACTCAGACCCTGCTCCATGGAGAACGTCACGCTATAAGATTTGTTTGTTACCAGCCATTCAGAGTCTACTTCCAAGTGAATCCTTAAAAATAAAATTCACCAGTTCTCAATAAATAGTTGCAGTTCCTCCTGAAGATGCTGGGTAAAGTGCAGAGGGAAGCACCATAGAAGCCCTGTGGCTGCAGTACGGCTGGCCTAAATCCGGATCTGATAGCCCACTTCGTTCAGAGTGCTAACGTCAGCCACCTTCTTTTCAGGCAGTGCAGGCCTACGGGTAAAAGATGGTGGGGGAGAGGGGAGGGGGTACAGAAAGATCGCTTAGCGTTGTCACGGCCCTCTACCCTTTTGGTATTTCCACACACACAGCACACCCCACCCTGCCCCCCACCACATGCCAGTCCTAGCTCCCAACTCTGCTTCTTGTTCTGAAGTCTACCTTTATAGGTTTTAAGGAGCCTTTTAACAGGTTTTCAAGGTAGAGTTCAAAACAAAATGTATAGGTTGCTGAATGAGTTGGTTTAACTTCAAGCCTGAATTTGGTCACACTGTAACTTCTGGCACGTATCTGTAACCCTTGCAAGAATCTAAAGTTCGACTACAACAGAACAAAGCACCTGAACCAAATTCTCCTAGAAACCTTGGCTTCCCCGGTGCCCTGGGGAAGCCCAGCGCCTCCCAGATGTCTGGGGTGACTCAAGTTCTTGTAGACATTCTCCATCTCTATTCCAGGCTTGAGGGTATAAATTTAGGATGAATCTTTCAGAATTCATCTGAAAAAGCATGTCCACGTGGAAAATCATTCCAAGGCAAATCTCCTCTCTTCCCTAAATGTAATACGTTTTCTCATGTGCTTTGCAGTATGACGCTGCACCCAAGCATTCACGGGCGACATAACAGGAAAGTACTTCAAGCTGGGGAAAGAAGTCCTTCAGAAGCGCATCATCTGTCTTCATTAAAGCTACTTCGTAGGAGACTTCCCGACAGAAGATCATGCCTAAGCATTCTCAGGATTTATCTCACAATTTTTTTCTCCATTTTTAAAACGAGTGGGTAGCCATTCCCTCCAGGGGATCTTCCCAACTCAGGGATCGAGCCCGGGTCTCCTGCATTGCAGGCAGATTCTTTACCAGCTGAGTCATCGGGAAGCCATTAACTCACTAGTTGGCAGCTAATTCAGACATGATGCTAGTAATGGGGCTGCGTTATTAGTATGCGGAATAAGAACAAGTTCAAGCAAGTGCTCCAGAATCCTTTCAGAGAAGCAGCCACACCCAAAATGAAGTCCAGAAACCCATCTCTAAGAGTCTGTCTTCTCCCCGGGACCTCACACACTGCTTGGGCCCTGAGCCGTGGTGGCCCTGAGATGTCCCACTGCCTCCCAAGGTCAAGCAGTTCCTCGTGCTCTAACGAGAGAGCCCCTTGCTCCATGGTCCTCGCAGCACTTACCAATCAGCTCATCCCGCTTTTCCGAGCCTTTCCTGCACAAGCCTCCTCCCTGTCCCGGCATATTCCTCAACACCAAGTCCCACCTCTCCTCCTGAACTCTAAAGGTGCTGCCCTCCACATGTGAGATGGAAGCTAGTAAGACCCTGGCTTCCTAACGTTTCTCAGGGGCTCGGATAAACCCACACTCGCCTATTTTCTCTCCCTCATTTCTGCGACCAACAGCACCTGCTGCAAAGTCCGCGGCAGGCCAGGGGACAAGGGGACAAGGAAGGTCAAGCAAGGAACGAGCAAACCCCACCCGTGACCCCGAAACGAGGGCTTCCCTGGGGTCACTGCAGCCACGGGCCACGAGCATGGGCCACTCTCCTGGCTTCCTCTGGAATCGACGCCTCTCAGCCGCAAGGAAGAGAATTTTCACCTTTTTTTCAAGTTTCTGTGTTCCTGAAACTTCTCCCTTTATCTTTCCCACGTTCTGCTCTCAGCATCCTTAAAAACAGATGCACTTTGCCTTGGGGCCCTTTGGCCTCCTTTTTCTAAACCTTTCCTTAGCACTTCTGCCAGTTCCCCACACCCCCAGGTGCTGAGGAACCACCACTATAAATAGCTTTCTTTATTAGGCACTTACTCTGTACCAAGCATTGTTCTAAGGGGCTTACATGGGTGAATTCATTCCCACCACGGCCTTACGGGGCTGATACTGTTACCATCCATCTGACAGAGGAAGAAAGAGAGGCCATGAAAGTTAGGAAACGTGCTCAAAGTCACGTGGTTTTAGCAAGAGGTGGAAACCAGAATTCTCCTCCAGAATCAAAAGTGGATGACCTTAACCAAGATGTGATGACCTTGACCCTCGGTCTCCTGCCCCCCACACAGAGCATCCTCCCAAGCACCTGAGGAAGACATCAGGCCACTCCCGTCTCTGCATCTTGGCTCCTGGAATGCCTCCCCCATGTCTCTGCTCATCCCTTCAAGGATCAACCCAGATGCCACTTCCCCCGTGAAGTATTTTCTGACTGCATCACCCCACAACACACCGCCCCTTGCTCCACATGCTCTACCATTTCCTTCTGTACATTGTTGGAGCAGGTCCCCAACTCCTGTTAGGAGCCAGGCCACACAGCAGGGAACCATCTGCTGCTCCCCACCACTCACATTACTGCCTGAACCATCCCCACCTCACCCCGGTCCACGGAAAAACTGTCTTCCATGAAACTTCCCTGGTGCCAAAAAGGCTGCGGTCCACTAGGTTAAAGAATCCCAAAGGTTCATAATTCTTCAGTTTGGTCTGTGAACAACTGTAGAGAAGGGATCAAGTAAATTCATCTGCAGATCCCCACTGTTGAATATCCTGTACCTCTCAATAAACTCTGGTCTAGTTCCTTTGCTGTTTTTAATCTAAGTTGGGTCCTACTCTTTACGACCCCATGGGCTGTAGCCTGCCAGGCTCCTCTGTCCCAGGGATTTCCCAGGCAAGAACACTGGAGTGGGTTGCCATTTCTGTCTCCAGGGGATCTTCCTGACCCAGGGATCGAACTCTCATCTCCTACATTGCAGGAAGATTTTTTAGTGCTGAGCCACCAGGGAAGCCAGTCTAGTTCCTACTAGCGTGTAAATGGCTGATAGGATTTCATTATGGTACGTTTGTGATGGGATGTTTTTATTTTAACAAAGTCCTAAGCCAGAATTTGGGAGAAGGCAATGGCAACCCACTCCAGTACTCTTGCCTGGAAAATCCCATGGACGGAGAAGCCTGGTGGGCTGCAGTCCATGGGGTCGCAACTGAGCGACTTCACTTTTTCACTTTCCACTTTCATGCATTGGAGAAGGAAATGGCAACACACCCCAGTGTTCTTGCCTGGAGAATCCCAGGGATGGCGGAGCCTGGTGGGTTGCCATCTATGGGGTCGCACAGAGTCAGACATGACTGAAGCAACTTAGCAGCAGCAGCAGCAGCAAGCCAGAATTCAAGCTACCATGAACAAACATTCTAAGAACTGACTGGAAGTTTTTGTTTTTGTTTTTTTCTGTATATAGGAGAGGCTTTACCTTATCTTTGAAGGTCACTTGGGGAACCTGCCTACTTGTACAGCTGAATTTGGTTCTGCAACAACAGACAGCGTGGGGCCTTCCAGAGGAAAGGGACCAAGTTGTCTCCCTCTGTATCCCCACCCTCATGCTTTCCACAACAGCCCAGAACACAGGGGCGGAGGAAAAAAGGCTAACACTGGCAGAACTGTGGTGCTGGAGAAGACTCTTGAGAGTCCCTTGGATTCGAAGAAGATCAAACCAGTCAATCCTAAACAAAATCAACCCTGAATAGTCATTGGAAGGATGGATGCTGAAGCTGAAGCTCCAATACTTTGGTCACCTGATGCAAAGAACTGACTCACTGGAAAAGATCCAGATGCTGGGAAAGATTGAAGATGGGAGAAGGGGACAACAGAGGATGAGATGGTTGGACGGCATCACCAACTCAATGGACATGAGTTTGAGTAAACTCTGGGAGTTGGTGAAGGACAGGAAGGCCTGGCGCGCTGCAGTCCATGGAGTCCCAACGAGTCGGACACGACTGAGCAACTGAACACTGGCAGAAAANGGATGAGATGGTTGGACGGCATCACCAACTCAATGGACATGAGTTTGAGTAAACTCTGGGAGTTGGTGAAGGACAGGAAGGCCTGGCGCGCTGCAGTCCATGGAGTCCCAACGAGTCGGACACGACTGAGCAACTGAACACTGGCAGAAAATGAGTTCACCTGAGATTCCTGGCCAGCTGTCTGCAAGGTGAAACCCTTTTCCTTCATGGCAACACTGGCTGAATTTCCTGGCCTGGCAAAGGGCACAAGTGGGTTATCGCAGCATGCCACCTGCCTGGGAGCCCAGCCAGAAATAACGGCTCAGTCCTCGCCAGCTCGTCTCAGGGCCAAAGCTGGGGGAGCTATTGTGGAGAGGCCCTTCCAAGTGCTCCCTCGGCTATAATTAGAATATAGCAAGGGGGGTTATTTTTAAGAAACACAAGCTCCAGGACGATGATTCAGTTGAGTCTGCGCTTGCCCAGAACCTTGCACATCGGATCCAGGGTTATTATTTTAGAACAATGTATTTCTCCAAATCCTTCCCTAGCCCAAACAAGGAAGCCTTTCCCTCTGAAAGGCTCTTGTGCACCTTCTATTTTAGGGGATGTGGGGTAGGGACTTCAGGTTTCCTTTGACGCACTTTGTGGAAGGAAGGAGGGGGCACTTCTCTCCGCACAAAAATGGACTATCCCAGCCTCACTGCTACCATGTCAATGATTCCAAGCATGAGCCAGGCTAACTGTCGGATGTTCTGGTCCCGGGTCCACCCTCAGGCCTGCATCCTGGAGCCAGCGCAGCAGAGCTCTGCAGAGCGGGAGGGGGCCTGGCGAGGACAGGGTGACCATAGAGAGACTGTTTTGTGGGACCTGCCACTGGGACTCACCACATACCCTAGTACGGACTAACTGCATCTAGACAGTGAACCATCTCCGACGTGAGCCACCTGGGGCAGCCTCAGGGCCAAGGAAGTGCTCGGCTAGACTGGACGTTGGCATCAGGGAAGCCACAAGAAGCCTCGGAATCAGAAAGTGATGGAGCCCGTTGGGGATGCAAGCAGGGCGACAGCCCAACCTTGGGCTGAACAAGTTGGTGTGTCTGTGTGAGACCAGGCTTCAGGAAAGAGGCAGCAAGTGGAGAAAAAGCCTAGAGGGTTCCCCCTAAACCACCCAGGTCCCTCCCTGTCCCTGGGACAAGGGCTGTGTTTGGGGCGTCTCCTCTCCTCGCACCCCCAGCCCCCAAACCGTCACTGGGCAGGATGGGTCAGACGGCCTGAAGGGCAGTCGGCTGGCAGGGCTCCAGGAACTTGGGCGCCACTTACTCATTCATGAGGATTTACTAAGCGGCACCTGGGCTTCCCTGGTGGTTCAAATGGTAAAGAATCTGCCTGCAAAGCAGAAGACCCAGGTTCAGTCCCTGGCTTGGGAAGATCTCTGGAAAAGGGCATGGCAACCCACTCCGTATTCTTGCCTGGAGAATCCCATGGACAGAGGACCCTGGCGGGCCACAGACCATGCGGTGGCAGAGTCGGACACAAATGAGAAACCAACACACTTAGACTTTGTGCCATGCGCCTTGCAGGTCTTGGGGTTACCAAAACAAATGGCTGGTCAGTGGAGCCAAAATCCATTCCCCCTCTTCTGATGGAAATGTACCCCCTCCTTCTCCCCTGCAGGTGTGAGATACCTCAGGGATGCAGCCCAGCTAAGCCCAGTTCTGGGCTGCCTGACGGGGACACACAGGCCACCAGGCAGGCTGCTCAGGCTTCTCGATCCTGCCTCCCTGAGGTCAAACCCCTCACATGCGTGCACACGCCCGTGTTCACAGGTGACACCCTCACACACTGCAGACTCACAAGGACCAATTTAGCTGTACTCTCCACGGTCTCTGGATTCAACAAACAGATGTATCGCAACAGTGCAATGTTAAATCTTTCAGTCCTTAGTGTTAAGGGTGTGTGTGTGCGTGCGTGCGTGCACGCACTCAGTCGTGTCCAGCTCTTTTGCGACCCCGGGGACTACAGCCTGCCAGCTTTCTCTGTTCATGTGATTTTCCAGGCACGAGGACTGGAGTGGGTTGCCGTTTTCTCCTCCATGGTAAGAGGGTGGAACAGATTAAATCAGGGGTGGCATCAGCCCAGCATTCACAAGTTCAGGGAGACCCAAGGCCCTCTGCTCCTATCTAGCTGGGCAGAAGTCAGGCCAGGCCAGAATCGATCTAGGACTCACAGCCTGTACGCCTCGGGGCGGAACACTGAGGGGGGCTCCCTCCCACCTGTCACCTTCATTCAAAGCCCACCCTGCTTGTGACATTCCTCACTTCCCAGGACCACAGGCACCACTGCTGGCAGCTGACAGGGAAGACAGCTGAGGCTGCTTGTGACCAGACAGGCCTGAGCCAAGAGGGATGCGGCTCTGGAGAGAGCTCCAGCCCCCTGTCCTTTCAAGCCCTCCCCAGGCAGGAGGCTCTGGCTGGAGACCAGGAGCCAAGGCCGCTGAGAGTCCCAGGCACGGCTTCCCGGCTCTGACCTCACCTCTCCTTCCTGCAGCAGAGAGCCCCCGAGGAACCCCAGCCCCGCGTAACTATCTTCAATTGTCAGCTCTGGAAGCTCCTGGCTCACTCTGCCAGAGGTGGTCTTTCTTGATAAGGCCCATCACTTCATTTTGGTCAAGCATCTCTGGGCACCCTGGACCAGCATGAAATCCCCCAAGGGATGAAGCAGGGCGGCCCTCTGAGTTGGAAACTTCCTTCTCTGGGCGCCTGGGAAGAAACCCCACCTCATCCGGGAGGTTTGACTTCTCCCTCCATAACCTTCCTAGTTCTCTCTCCCTCTCTGTGCCTCCTCTATGTTCCGTGTGAAAGGAATTTTCCCCTTTCCACCCCTCCCCCCCCACCCCTGCCAGGGGAGATTTCCTCACTTGGGATCTAAAGAGAATGACTTCTTGGGGTCCATTCAAAATATCTGCCATGTGGTTAGACCAAGGACCTGAACCGCTGCTCTCTGACTTCATTATGACTTCACTTAGAAACGCTTAGGGCCCTCCAGCCCTGTTGCCTGGAGGCACCTTCATGAGCCTCGCAACAGAACGGGGCAGGAGTTCCCTCGTCTGACCGTGGCCCAGCAGTGGAAGGAGACCTCACTGGGCTGAAGAACCTCTGTGACCCTGAGGGTCTCCACGGGGCAAGCAGAGCCCAGCGGAGCCATGGATCGCCTTCGAGATGGATGACAAAGAAAGGAAATCAAAAAAGGAAGACAAAGGGAAGAAAAAGTCATGAGCAGCAAAGGAGAGAGAGGGAGAGACCGAGGGAGCAAAGAAGCCAGACAGGGAGAGAAGGTGTTCCCATGGACCCTGAGGGACTCTTGCCCCAGTTCAGAAGCATGTTATCGGGGTCACTCGAATTAGCAGGAGCTGCCTTCATGGGAACATACGCAGCCCAGCCAGAAAACCACTGTTTACTCAGGACCACTCTCTCAGGTTCAGGCCATGGATCAGGAAGCCAAGACCTGCGGACTGTCAGAGATGGAAAGGACTCCAAGGAGCATCGGGGTTCTCAGTGGGGGCATTTTAGGTGGATTGGTTCTTTATTGGGGGGAGGGGGGCGGGAATGGTCCTGAGCTTTGCAGGACATTCACCCCTGGGTCCCCAGGCGCTCATGGGCAGCAGCATCATTATAAACCCTCCCCTTCCGCTGCACTTCTAACCCTTCTCCCCCAGGGGGCACCCTGGCCCCTGTTGGAATCTCAGTGAGCCTCAGGCCCACTGTTCACAAGGAGCTGGTTTTAAGTTCACAAAAGGCCTTTCCCACCTACACAGCAAGCTCTCTCTGTTTACGAACCACAGGGAACAACTTGACTGTTCAGTGTGGAAGGTTCTTTAAACACTCCCAGAGGAGCAGAGAGGAGGTGGAAGGACTGTTGGGCGGAGGGGTGGGGGTGGGAGTCCCTGTTTCTCTCTAGAAGGAACTCTGTCTAGAAGAACTGCCGTCTGCCCTCCCACTCAGCTGACTGTCTTGTCAACCCAGTGACACTGATGCTCCTTTCGAGAAGGATTATTCAGACAAGTGCAAAAATGGTGAGGAATGCAGGGCTGGAAGGAGCCCCAGCTGCAAGAGGGGGGTGGGCGATGACATAAAACCACTAAAATCATCCACACGCACAGCTGAGGAGCCCTTGGCTGTTATGGTAACACGCCCTCTTGGGGACACTCCCCAGCTTCACGGCGGCATCCACCACATTTAGAAATGACATGGCGGCCTTAAGTAATGCCGAAATAACACAGTAAGAGTCACCAGCCGAGACATGACTTTGCCAACAAAGGTCCGTCTAGTCAAGGCCAGTGGTCATGTATGGATGTGAGAGCTGGACTGTGAAGAAGGCTGAGCACCGAGGAATTGATGCTTTTGAACTGTGGTGTTGGAGAAGACTCTTGAGAGTCCCTTGGACTGCAAGGAGATCCAGCCAGTCCATCCTAAAGGAGATCAGCCCTGGGTGTTCACTGGAAGGAATGATACTAAAGCTGAAACTCCAATACTTTGGCTACCTCATGCGAAGAGCTGACTCACTGGAAAAGACCCTGATGCTGAGAGGGATTGGGGGCAGGAGGAGAAGGGGACGACCGAGGATGAGATGGCTGGATGGCATCACTGACTCAATGGACATGAGTTTGAGTGAACTCTGGGAGTTGGTGATGGACAGGGAGGCCTGGCGTTTTGTGATTCATGGGGTTGCAAGGAGTTGGACACGACTGAGCGACTGAACTGAACAGTCACCAAACCCTTCCTGGTCCCGATCATGCTACACACTAAGAGGTCTGGAGTTTGTTACTGGATCATAACCACATTTGTCACTTTCTCGTTTCCTCGCCCAAAAGCCAGATTACCTGGAGAAAAGCCTGCTTGGGGAAGGCCATGGGTAGAGGCTGGGAAGCTGCTTTTCTCCAGACACACCTCTAGGAACCAGGCTGTCCTGGGTCCCAGTCTGTTGCAGTGGCGGAAGCTGGGATCTGGAGAGGGAGGGAGGAGCTTGGTGCTCGGTGCATCTCGTGGTCCCCACCTCCCGCAGCCTTCGTGTTACTCTCATCTCCTGCATCTCTCTTCCCTCTCTTCTTGCATGAGGGCCCGGTCATCCCTCATCCCGCCCTGCAATCTGGAAGTCAGGGTTAAGGAGGAACCATGGAAGAGACGCTGCCATCCTTGTAACGTCTCCATGTGTGCGTGCTAAGTCGATTCAGTTGTGTCCGACTCTTTGAGACTCCACGGATGGTAGCCCGCCAGGTTTCTCTGTCCATAGCATTCTCCTGGCAAGAATACCAGAGTGGGTTGCCGTGCCCTGCTCCAGAAGATAGTCCCGACCTAAGGATCGGACCTGTGTGTCTCTCTTAAGTCTCCTGCGTTGGCAGGCAGGTTCTTTATCTGCCTGGGAAGCCCTTGTAATGCCTCCATCCACTGTGAAACTCTAGCCAAGATACTTGCCCCACAGATTCCTCTCCTGGCCTCCAATCGCTGGGAGCAGAGAAAAGCAGCAGCGGGAGCTTCCACCACCAAGAGTCACCATGGTCTTACTGGACTTGCTCACATCAGAGTGTCCACAGGAACCCACAAGCCGCCTGGGCTCCCTGGCTGGTCAAGCAACCAAGGCCACCTGATCCTGGTTGTGGGCCAGAACCACCACTCCCCAAATTCTGGCCCTAGGGAAGAGTTTATGAAGACCCCGGGAGTCAGGGCTCGGCCCAGGAGAAGGGGCTGCCAGGAGGGGTCATGAGTCTCAGGGGATATGGGGCCTGGTTGCAGCCCCTCTTTATCATTTTGGAAAAGTCTACATTTCCACTGAACCATGAGCCATCACCTCTGTGCTCCAGGGGCCTGCCTGGATGGAGCCGGGACCAGTTCAGGGAATGAAGAGGGGTGATGGACTTGAACCGTACTTCCCCGCAGGTCTTCCTTCCTGACCTCTCTGTGATTACTGTCCTCTACCTGGTCTCCCTCCCCATTCCCAGGCCCACTCCCACGCCTCAGGAGGGCAGACGGGGGAGGGCAGGGGGCCCTGACACTTGAGGGTGGCTGTGCACTCGCATCCGTGGCAATCTAACAGCTGTCTGCTGCAGGCACCGGTGTGCTCGCTTGCCTTGGCTGCGTGACAGAGTAGCTGGAGACGAGGGCAGGGGCATGGCCTGGGTGATGACTGAGGTCGGGACTTCTCTCTCTGGCCCCCAGGAGAAGGACCCTCCCAGGGTGACTTCAGTGGGGCCCAACCACAGGGCCACGCCAGGGCCACACCCCCTGACTTCACAACAGCAACCTCATTACCCAGGGGCCCAGGCAGGACTAGGCAGGGCTGAGTCCCTTACCCACGCTCTAGGGCCTCATCTGCCCCTCTCAGCAGACCCAGGACCTTCAAGACTTGATGTTCTGTTATTTGCTGAAGGTCAAGCCCCGAATCAGTTCTCCCACAGTGTCTGACCAGACGCTGGCTCTCCAGGTGCCATCCCTAGACAAGCAGCACCAGGATCACCGGGGACTCATTAGAAGGGCACCTTCTCAGGCCCCGGCCCAGATCTGCTGCATCAGAACCACTCGGGGAGGGGCCGGGTAATCTATGTTAACAAGCCCTTCTCCTAGTGCTCAAGCGTTAAAGTGAAAGTCGCTCATTCATGTCCGAGTCTTTGCGATCCCATGGACAGAGGAGCCTGTCCATGGAATTCTCCAAGCAAGGATACCTAAGAAGCGCCTCAAAGCCCATGGTCCAAATTCAAACTCCCTTCTTCCTCCACTCAAACCAGCACCAACGCCACGACCATTACCAGCCGCTTGTCATTCCAACTTTTGTCTCTACAACCAGCTTCTAAAATCGTGTGGGCTTTACCATCCCCGGGAAATCACGGTTACTTTCTGCAGTTAAAAACGTAATCTGCCTTGGACTGCAAAGCTCCTGTGGATCCAAGTAAAATGACCCCAACAGGAATTGCCTTAAAAACCAACGACTGCCATCCGGTGCAAAAATCCAATCAGACAGAACGCCTAGGGTTTCCTGGGCCCTGGATGCCAGAGTCTCGAGGGGAGAGCAAGACTTTATGGACCGTGCAACGTTTGCTGAAGAGTTGAGAGCTCCCCAGGAGAGGACTCAGGCCTCCACGGGCAGTCAGGATAACCAAGCAGATTAAAGGCTACCCTCCCCGACTCCAGGGGTCACCAGATAGATTCCCATTTCAGGTGGGGCCCCATTTCAGTGACCCTCTGGGCAGGGCTTCCAGGCCCATAGTCCTCTGAGACCACAGCTGCTTTGTTCAGTGACAGTAATGGATGGCTGCTTGAATCAGAGAGGACAGACAGGGTGAGCGTCAGGATCAAGGGTGCTGCCCAGCATCAGGGGCAGGAATAGGGTCAGAGGGCCATGTATGACAGGTCTAAAGCCACCCTACTCCCTAAAAGGACAAACCTACGTTGAAACCACTGGGAGTTACTGCATAACACAGGGAGTTCAACATGTCGCACTCTGTGACAACCCAGAGGGGTGGGATGGGGTGGGGG
>SJYX01017054.1:32263-84574 GCA_006410675.1 Oreotragus oreotragus
AAAGCAATTATCCTCCAATTTAAACTTTTTAGAAAAAGAAACCACTGTGACCTTCAGTTATAGGAGCACCCACCCCTCCCAGTTGGTCATTCCTCCCCTTTCAAACCCTGGGCTCCGGTCCCAAGACCTTCCTGGCTATTGGTGCAGAAGCCTGGGACTGGCAGTGGGAGGCGGAACAGAGATGAACAGGAAAACTTCCCTGGAAATGACAGTACTTCATCCTGTCCTCTTCTTCCCCAAACCGAAGCAACACTCTCCTCCCCCACGACCTTCCCAGAGTCAAGAGGTCTGGGTTCCAGCCCCAGTTCTGTCGCTGGCCAACTACTCGACACAGCACAGGATCTTTTGTGCCCTGGTTCCTTCCTCTGAAAAGGAAACTGTAAAACTCTCTCCTCCCACTACAGGAATGCTGTGACAATGACCTGCTGTGTAACACAGTTCACCATCCACAAATCGCTCTTATCACATCTTCTAACCTGAGCTTACAGCACCTTGTAAGACAGGCAAGAAAAGCATTCTGATCCTCTTTGATGCCCAAGGAAACTAAGATGCCCCCAAGCATTTGCCCAGGCTGCAAGGCGAATGGCGGACGCGCCGGGGCCCCTGTGCCCTGGACCCCTGAGTCCCCCGCATGGTGAGAACCCGTGTGACAGACACAGCAGGCCGCTGCTATTCATCAAGGCAGTGTTTTTTTTTCCCAACGTACTTATGGCCCACGTATTTGCCGGGGGATTATCACTGGCTACTTTGGGCAGCCTCAGCATCTCCAACTGTCATTTCTTAAGTGGACCACTTTGATCTAAGAAGGAAGCAAGCAGTCACCAGCTTCAAGGCTAAAACAGAGGAGGGTACAGCCAGCCAAGGAGAGAGAAGAGGCCAAGTGCTGTTTCTGATGCCATCCACGGAGGGCAACTGCACTTTCTACTGGGCACAGAGGGCTAAGGTTCTATTAACAGGCAAGTTCATCCCTTCTAACGGTCTCAATTTTGGGGTGAGAGAACGTGTGCACAGAAAGGTTGCATGACACGTCTAAGGCCGCACAGCTCCCTAAGCAGCTGAGATGGCTCCAGACCCAGGGTTCCTAACTCTAAGGCCAGGGCTCCTTCCAGGCTCTTCTCCATCTCGCAGCGTCTGGGGCTTATTCCTCCAGCTGTCTCTACATCTGACCATCAGGAGGCTAAGAGCACTGGGGGGGTGACGTGCATGGGGGACCTTTGCCGTCAGAGATGTCCCCCATGCAAGAGGCCCATCTCTTGGAGATCACCATTTGGTTCGAATGCCAAGCGCAGGACAACCCCACGAGTGTATGTGCTGGGCCTTGAGCTGGGGAGTGGTGGGGGGAGGGGAGGGTACTACTCACGACTTGTCTCGCCTGCCGAGCCGTCTCGGGGGGCTCGCCTGCCTCCTGCGGGGGGACAGGGATTTCCCCCGGCTTCTCACTTGGGTTGGAGAGTGGGCACTTGCAGGTTTCAGGATCTGGAGGAAACAGGAGGAGTCACCGCGCTGGCTCCCAAGGGACCCTCCCCGTGCCTTCCTAAAGCCCAGCATCCAGCCCTGCCCACTCCCCGTCCCACGCTGCCCAAGGCCCTGGGCTGGAAGACTTCCGGGAGGAGGTCTGAGCCACCCAGGTGCCTCTCTCATGAGCCACCTTGCTGCAACTAGAGAAAGCTGGAGTGCAGCAACAAAGACCCAGCACGACCAAAAATAAATAATGAAATTATAAAAAAGTCAAAAAAAGAAAAAAGTCAAGAAAGTCTTGGGCAAACCAGGATGAGTGGGTCACCCTGCTGTATAATGTATCAGATTATACGGAGTCACGTTTTAGCACTGGTTTGCTTTGTAAGTTGCAAAACCCTTGGGCATAAAATTCTGACCTGGTGTCATAAGGTCACCACAAGAAGCCACTGCTCAGAGGATGACAGGATGACCCTGTGCCCCTTCCCCCGTAACAGACAGCCCAGTGCCTCAGCCTCCTGGGGCTGTTTGGTTGCTCAGTAAATACCCCTCTTGTGAAGACAAAGTCCCATCCATGTTGGCCCAGAAGCCAGTTTGTTCTTCCCTGGGTCCTTCCACCCCACATATGTGCACGTGTGCATGCGTGCTAAGTCGTTTCAGTCGTGTCCGACTCTTTGCAACCCCATGGACTGTAGCCCACCAGGCTCCTCTGTCCATGGGATTCTCCAGGCAAGAATACTGGAGTGGGCTGCCGTGCCCTCCTCCAGGGATCAAACCCTCTTCTCTTGCATCTGACATCTCCTGCATTGGCAGGCAGGTTTAGTCGCTAGTACCACCCAGGAAGCTCACACGCATGCACAGAGTGGGTTCAAAGGATCAAGAATTTCCATTCCAGGGAATTCCCAGGCAGTCCAGTGGTCAGGACCCCATACTTCCACTGCAGTGGGCCCAGGTTCGATCCCTGGTCAGGGACTAAGATTCCACACGCTCATGGTGTGGCTAGGAAAAAAAAAATCTCCATTCCAAGTGCTACCAAGTGAAGATGACAAGACCCCAGGTGCTACCACAACCAAGCCTAAATTTGGCATAATCACTTTCTCCTGTGGGCCTCAAGGCCTGGAGGGGCAAGGACAAGCAGGCATACTGCCCCCTCGGCAGCGACGCAGGCGTTTATAAAAACTACGGCAGGATGCGTGCTCCTTTGTTTGCTATTGTGATACCAGGTCAGAATTTTACGCCAAGGGCTTTGCAACTCACAAAGCAAACCAGAGATAAAACATGACTCAGCATAACCTGATACTTTATGCAGCAGGGTGACCCACTCATCCTGGTTTGCCTGAGACTTCCTTGGCTTTTCTTTTTTAACTTTTTAAAAATCATTTCACTATTTATCCGTTTATTTTTGCTGCGTTCCAGCTTTCTCTGGCTGGGGCAAGCAGGGAAGTTGCCACCGTCCAGGCGCAGCACAGGGGCTTTGTGCTGCAGAGCTCCGGCTCTAGGGCACCCGGGTCTCGGCAGTGGTGGCTCTCAGGCTCTAGAGCTCAGCCTCAGTAGCTGTGGGGCACAGACTCGGAATCTTCCCAGACCAGGAATCGAACCCACGTCTCCTGCACTGGCAGGCAGATTCTTAGCCGCTGGACCACCAGGGAAGTCCCTTTCTTGGCTTTTAAATGCTCCAAATCGCATGTCCTTGAAAAGCCCTCAGTCTCAGGGAAACTGAGATGATTGCCTGCTCTTATTACAGGACAAAACAGAACAAAACTGGAGCCTCAGTATACAGTGACGAACAGTCTCGATGAACTCACAGAAGGAACTACAGGCCAAGACTTTGCTTCAGCTGCAACACCCACATGGACTTCAGCTCTGGTTTTTAAAGTAGTAACTGCAAAGAAGCTTAAATTGTCCATGTCAAAAATCAAATCTGATAGGGCCCACATGGGGTCTCATTGATAAGATGGCTTGTTATGTCGACTTGGCAAACAAAGAATGATTCACAGTGTTAAGTGAGACCAAACTGCCCAAACGGGGCATCTGTTATCTCACGGGCGCCTATCTTCTCAAAGCTGCGAGACCACCAGATTCCAGACCTCCAGCTATGTGACCGCCCCTTCAGAGAATTTTTCATTGGTGGGATATAAGAAGGACTCCACCAGAAAGGGAGAACGCTGGTTCTCCTTAAGAGCCAGTCACCCTCTCTGTTCCCTCTAATAAATTTCCTTTTCTTGCCTAACTGCCGGGCTCGCTCTCTTTTTTCTCTGCAGTCGCCTTACAAAATCCTTTACAAATTTATTATTATTTTTTTTTTTTGGCCACACCATGTGGCATGTGGAATTTTAGTTCCCTGACCAGGAATTGAACTTGTGGTCTCTGCAGTGGAAGCTTGAAGACTTAACCACTGGACTGTGATGGAAGTCCCCAAAATTATTTAAAAGGGTGGCTAATAAGCAAGATAACCTCGAGAAACTGTTGGCCATCTCAGAAACACAGGGCACGTGGCAAGAGAGAGAGACAGAGAGAGGGAAAATGAAAGAAGGGTCTTGCATCCCATATCTGCCTCCCCTGCACCGACCTTCATCCTCATGTCCCTGGCGTATTTCTCCAGCTCCTTCCTTATGTCAGCCCTCAACATTTTTGAGACATTGAGGACCAGCTGCTTCCACTCAATGGGCTGGAAGCTATGAGGCTCGTGGGGGACATACAGTCCAATCTTGACCTTCTTGACTGTGTGAAGATACTTCTTGTAGGAGTCTTCAAAGTCAAAGATGAGGTCACTCAGAGTCCGAAAGGTCAATGGCTTGTCCATCAGCTCAGCCCTCCGGCTCATGCCCAGCGAGCCATAGCGGCCGTTGCAGTAAATCCCCAGCACAACGTGGTGAAAGTAGTTTCCTGAGAAGTAGGTTTTAAAGCTGATGGGGAATCGCTCGATGGAGGGCTGTCCATTCGTTAAGTATCTTAAGACAATCTGAGTCAAGGAAGAGAAAGGAGGCCTTGAAGATACCAGAACTTGCACTCCCACACGGCCAGGGGATCCACTCCTCTGCCTCTGAGCAGACCCAGACCTCATCTTTCCAGATCAATCCTCTTATAAAGGATTTACTTGCTCTCTTTGAGATACCTGCTGTCTGCTGCACACCAAACCAAATTTTATGGGACAAAGAGTGAAGACTTCCTTTCTTCTTTAGTAATTAAATAATTACAAGCACAACCATCACAAGGTACTTTTTCTTTACCTGGTGCTCTACAGGGGATGATGAGCTATTAAAAGTCGGTTTATGCCACTGGAATGATGTTCTCGGTCATTAATTCTGACTCGGGTATGTGGGGCAGACCAGGAATCGAAGGCCTCCACAACGGCGCAGGGAGACATGATGGCCAGAATCAAGGCAAGGCAGTGAAGACGGAAAAGACCCAGACCAGCCGATGGAAGGGGAGGGACAGGATGGTGTCGGGACGCGTCACACCCGCCCCTCGCCTGCTTCTCTCTCTGGCCCTGGCACACCCATGCCGGCAGCCATGGGTACCACTGGAGAGCTGCGTGCAACACCCCACCTCCGGGCTCCCCTCAGTCCCCAGACCACCTGGTGACAGAGCTCAGCCCTCTCCACGGACTGGCTCACTGGGATCGAGCCATCCAGTCTCTATTAACTCAGTTTGGGCGCAGGAACTCCCAAGTAACTGGCCCACAGACTCCAAACGGTGCAACGCTGGACAAGAGGCACCACATCCTCAGGTCTATATCCCAGTCTCTGGCCGGTCCTGGTGTGGCTATTGTGACTCACAGATCCAGCTCTTCAGGAGACACACTAAAAATCCAGATCCTCTCTGCTGAAAACTGCTGGTGTCACCAGGCCTTTGCTAAAGTAAGTAACATGCCAGGCTCTTAACATGGTGGCTTGGTGCATGCATGCATGCTAAGTCGCTTCAGTCGTGTCCAGCTCTTTGCCACCCCATGGACCGTACCCTACCTGACTCCTCTGTCCATGGGATTCTCCAGGCAAGAATACTGGAGTGGGTTGCCATGCCGTCCTCCAGGGGATCTTCCCAACGCAGGGATCAAACCCGTGTCTGTTACATCTACTTGCACTGGCAGGTGGGTTCTTTACCACTGGTGCCACCTAGGAAGCTGGCTTGTGCATGGTAAGTATTAATACTTGGTTAGTGGGTACAGTTCTCTACTCTCTGGGAACTTGTCTTCACCGATTCTTATCTCTGCTCCAATTCACTTTCTACACAGTGGCCAGAATGATCAACTGAAGCCAAAATGCAGCACACGTCCTTCTTTTACTTAAGTTTTCAGTGTCTCTCACCTTCTCCAGGACTTAGTCCAAATCCCTCCGCAAAGTCTGCCATGATTCAGAGCCCCTGCTCACCATCCTCTGTACCGTCTCATCTCCCCCACACACTGACCTACAGCTGATCCGTGAAAACTTTTGTGTGTGTGTGTGTGTGTGTGTGTGTGTGTGGCTGCACAGCTTGCAAGATCTTAGTTCCCCAACCAGGAATTGAACCAGCACCGTTGGCAGCAAAAGCGCAGAGTCCTAACCCCTGGACCACCGGGGATTTCCTGACCCATGACATTTTTGCAGGATACACCCCGAGACCATAAAGAATCCACAGATCTATGCCCACTGCCCTCAGCACATGTGTTCCCCCAGAAAACGAAGTCAAATATAACTGAAAATCTTAAATGACCTTTAGATTACATCTGACTCATTGGAAAAGACTCTGATGCTGGGATAGATTAAAGGCAAAAGGAGAAGGGGGGAGCGGAGGATGAGATGATTATAGTATCACCGACTCAACGGACATGAATTTGAGCAAACTCTGGGAGACTGTGGAGGACAGAGGAGCCTGGTGGGCTACAGTCCATGGCGTCACAGAGTCAGACACGACCTAGTGACTGACCAACAAGCACACACGTCACAAAGCTGAGACCAGAGTGACCTACGAGACCTTCAAAAATAAACACGGTCCCCACTGTACACGACCTCATGTCCCTGTTTCAGTATAACTTCTTTTTTTGGCTTCTTGCAGGCCAGGGATTTAAACCTGGCAGAGATCTTTGGGGTCTCCCAAGAGTCATGAGTGGTAAGGATGCTACGGACTTTCTCGCTTTTTCACAGGCCACGCCCTGACTGGAAGAGCCTCACTTCCCGGTTGTGATACCTTCCTGGACCTTCTGGGTGTGGGTGAAATCCCCCGCATCCCCTGCAAGAATTCCCAGAGCACCTGGCGCTTATTCGCCCAGCACTGTGTGTAAGCGTTTGTATCTTACAAGGGCAGGAGTTGCACGTTGCATCCTGGGCCTCCCACAGGCCGAGCACACCGAAATGTCTGGTCAATGCTTGCTGAAAGGATGAACCTTACGTTGTGAGGATACATCTCCTTATGCTTAAAGGGACTGCACTCGACAGAGAGAGACACACCCCTACATGTGGAATCCAAAAACCACAACATACCAGTAAACATAACAAAAAAGAAGCAAGACTCACCAGTACGAAGAAGAAACTAGTAGGTACCAGCAGGGGGAAAGGGGCAACATAGGGATGGGAAGTGGGGAGGAACAGTTGGGTGTAAGACCGGCTCGAGAATGTACTGTACTGCACTGGGAAAGGCGCCAATATTTTGTAGTAACTGTAAATGGAAAGTAGCCTCTAAAATGATAGTAAAATTTTCAAATAAAAGTAATTTTTAAAGGAAAAGGACTGCACAAGGTATAGGGCTAATCCAGGTACCCTTAAGAGGAAGGAGTCATCTGACTTCAATTTAATCACAGTTGGCTCCTCTCTATAAAAACGGTTACCTGCTTTCTCTTCACTTCATCACGTGAGGTTAACTGGCAGGAAGGGAGTGAAGTCACACCCTTCTGGGTCCTCTTACATAAATTCTTCCCTGCTTTCTGGGGCGAGTTCTCTGGGGCTGGAACAACGGCACTCCTCATTAAGGCAGTGTAGCACACACTACTTCCTGTGCCAGACAGACTGCTAGGCAGGGCTGTGGAGTCGAAGATGAAGTACGCAGCTCTCCCTGAAAGTCTGACAGACAGACACACTCAACGTGGGCGCAACGCTCGGGCTTCCCTGGTGGTGCAGTGGCTAAGACTCCATGCTTCTCCTTCCAGGGGCAAGGGTTTGATCCCCAGCTGGGGACGATCCCACGCTACACGGTGTGGCCGGTGGGGGGCGGGGCGGGGGAGACACAGTACCATCAGCATGGCAGTTCTTCAAGCAAATTAAACACAGAACTCCTATATGACCCCGCAACCGTACTTCGGGTACATGCCCAAGAGAACCAAAAGCGAGAACTCCATCAGATACTTGCACACCAATGTCACAGCAGCATTCTTCACAGGAGTCAAAAAGTGGAAATAAGCAAAGGGTCGATTCAAGCGATGAATGGATAAACAATGTGCGGTATGTACATACAATGGAATAGTTCAGCCTTGAAAAGGAAGGAAATTCTAGCATATGCTACAGCAGGAAAGAAACTTGAGGAAATTAATGTATGTAAAATAAACCAGTCAGAAAAGGACAAACACTGTTTGATTCAACTTTATGAGGCATCTGGAGGAGTCGAACTCGTAATAGAGACATCAAGTAGGACGGTGGTTGATAAGGGCTGCTGCTGCTGCTAAGTCGCTTCAGTCGTGTCCGACCCTGTGCGACCCCATAGACGGCAGCCCGCCAGGCTCTGCCATCCCTGGGATTCTCCAGGCAAGAACAGTGGAGTGGGTTGCCATTTCCTTCTCCAATGCAGGAAAGTGAAAAGTGAAAGTGAAGTCGCTCAGTCGTGTCCGACTCCCCACAACCCCATGGACCACAGCCTACCAGGCTCCTCCATCCATGGGATATTCCTGGCAAGAGTACTGGAATGGGGTGCCATTGCCTTCTCCTTGTTAAGGGCTAGGGACCCTGTTTAATGGTCTTAGCATTTCAGTTACAAAGAGGTGGTGGAGGAGATGGACAGCGGTGATGGCCGTATAACAGCATGAACGTCCTCCATGCTACTGAACTGTATAGTTACAAATGGTAAATGTAAACCAGTCCATCCTAAAGGAAATCAGTCCTGAATATTCACTGGAAGGACTGATGCTGAAGCTGAAGCTCCAATACTTTGGCCACCTGATGGGAAGGGCTGACACATTAGAAAAGACCCTGATGCTGGGAAAGACTGAACGCAGGAGGAGAAGGGGTCAACAGAGGATGAGGTGTTTGGATGGCATCACCGACTCGATGAACATGAGCTTGAGCAAGCTCCGGGAGTTGGTGATGGACAGGGAAGCCTGGCCTGCTGCAGTCCATGAGGTCGCAAAAAGTCGGACACGACTGAGTGACTGAACTGAAGTAGTGAATATGTCACTACAGTTCTTAGAAACCCTGTGTTTGCAATATATATGCCAAGTCATTATGGTGTACATTTTAAACTTACAAAGTGCTCTAAGTCAATTTTATCTCAGTAAAACTGGAAAAACCCACCCCAGTGCGGTCCGTGCTAACAGCGAGGAATCCCAGCCACCTCAGGGAGGGCAGACAAGAGGCCTCGGTGTGACCACACCAGGATTCCTATGGGACAAGCAGAGTCAGTCAAGGGGAGAAGAGAGAGTGGGGAGTGACTGGAGGGACCACTAGCCCATCCTGTGACGAGTCATCACTGGCTCAGAATTGCTCCATCACTCCGGCAATGAATGGGACCTGGAGTCTCTGTGAACAGAGAAGGAGGGGACTAGAAGGTGGGGATGAGGACTGGGAAGTAGCCTGAGCTTTTCTTGGGAAAAGAGCAGCAGTGCCCCCAGCCTAAGGAGGTTCGGCCCAGCACCCAGCCTGCTGGGGCGATGCCCCCCGCCTCTGATAATACAGCTGTTACTGGAGAAACCCTAGCACTTGAGCGCCAGGATTAAGCCCCAGCAGGGCCAATGGGCCGCCCCCCCAAAGAAGTGCCATGACCCCCAAGGCTCGCTCTCTCCAGCACGATCACAAAACCAAGATCAAAAGAAGCAGCCCATCACGAATGAATCCTGAACTCCGCGCTCAGGTCAAACAAGAGAAGATAAGACAAGCTGATGGACACAGGGTTCCAAGAAGCAGCCAAGTCGACCTACTTCAGAGTCGTCAACTCACCCCTCATCCCCCAGGACCTGCGGAAGGACCCGTGGGAGGCAGACGGATGACCCGAGTTGGCCCTTGGCTGTGCCTGGGAGGAAAGCAGGCCACAGGGATGCTGACGGAGCAAAGACAAAGAGGCTGTCACTTTTAGAATCCAGCTCTGTGTCTCTTGTCTATATGGGAGTCAAATTTCCCTGAGTTCGGCAGTATTTCTCCACCCTCCCTCCACTTTTCCGAAATGACACATCAGTAAGAACAAAAGAGAGCCAGAGCAGGCTGGCCTCTGATCCGGACAGGCCCAGGGGCTGGCCACAGGTACAGCCCCCCAGCCCCGAGGGTTTTAAGCAACTCCAGGAACCTAAGCTAATTTCCACTTGGACTGATGCAACTGCACGGCAACAAGACTACCGTGTACAGGACTGTCGTATGACGCCAGATGACCCCTGTCCAGGGGCCCTGCGACCCCCACCAGCACAGGATCTGGAGGAAGCTGGCGCCCACGGCGAGGGACTCCTTCACCCACCACCAGCAAATCCCCGACAACTGTTCGCCCATTAAACTTACAGGCGGCTCTGCCCAACAGCTGTGTGGACTCCTGCCTCCAAAGGGTGGGGCCTGGAGCCATCTGCTGCTCCCCAGCCCCAACCTCTGCCTTCCTGCTGGGCTCCCAAGACGTGTCCATCTCCCTAGTGGGGAGGAGCGGGAAGGTATGACTTGGAGGGGTGGGCAAGGGCCCCCACGAGACTCAGGTTCCCATTCTTCAGGCACGAGCCCAGGCACCTGTGGACAGTCGTGTTTCAGATCCAGCCAGACAGCGGTCTGCAGAGAGGGACAAAGTTCCCTTCCCCATGAAGATGTCCAGGAGGGCCAGGAAAACGGACCAGACCCAGCCTACCGTCCCCAGTCTGAAGCCTCCCACTGACTTCCGCGTCTCCTCTCTCTCCTGGTTTCCTTTCCACTTCTCTTAACTGCCCTCCTCATCTCTGTCATGGGTTCCTTGTGTCCAGCTAGAGCAGAAAACCCTGGGTGTCATCCCTGAAACCACGGCCACCCCGAACGACCACCTGCAAGTTTCTATTTCCAGCGAGGACCCTCCTCCTGAGCGCCACAGTCTAATACACGACCCGACACCCCACAGGCACCTCACATTCAACACGACCAGATCGGAACTCACCTCCCTGTAACACTGACCCTCCTCTGTCAGTCCTCCCTGTGGACGGGGCCATCACTATCCAATCACTCAATTTGCCAAACCAGAAATGCAGAGTCATGGCCTCTCTCTTCTAGCTCCGCACATGAGTCCCTGCGTGGGGCTGAAGACACGTCCAACTCCCCTCCTCGACCTTCACGGCTACGTCTGAATTCAGGTCTGCGATCGAGTCTCTCACCTTCCTCCCGCCCATCTTCCACAGATGGTCGACTGATCCAGAAACCTGTACTCGTGGACTTCCTTCTGCATCAGCGCCAGCTAATTCTCGGTCCCTGAGATCTTCTGAAACTGTCCCCTCAAAGCCATCCCCATGGCCAAGACCATGGTTCAAGCACCGCCATGCCCCTTGGGGAACGGCTCCTCACTGGCTTCGCAGAGCAGTCTCACCTTCCCCGGCTGCCCTTCCGTCCGCCCAAGAACTGTCTCTCTGGAGGGCGCGCTCATCATGTCCTGTCTCCGCTCCAGAGATTTCGGCGGGGCTGCTCACTGTCTTTGGAAAAAGTTACCCTTCTCAGCATGGCACTCAAGGACCTACCTGTCCTAACCTGGGGCCACCTCTCGAGCTCATGTCTGGCTGCATTCCCTTGGCAGGTTCACCCAAGCCGTCCGTCCCGGGATGGGGAATTTCTCTGCTTTTCTACCAGATCAGGTTCTACTGCCACCACCTCTAAGAAGTCAAGGGTCATCACGGTTATTCTGGACTGTATTTCCCCTCAGGCTGAGGCGCCTAGTGGAAAATGGAATGGAAAGTGTGAAGAGTCCAGATCCTGGTTTCAGCCTTATGTCCTGTAGGGTCAGGACACTACACTGCATGGGCTTCCCCTCCACAGTCCTCTACTTCTTCCTGCAGATGGGTTTGAGTAATCCCATGGGCGTGTCCTTCCTGTTGCGATGCCAGGTAAATGCAAAAACATAATGACACACAGTCTCTCGCTAGTCCCCCCGAAGCTAGACTTCTCCTTGCGACTAATGCGGTCTGGCCTGGGAGCCGGCCTCGCAGCAGGCTTCAGCTCACAGGTTACACTGAAGATGGCCGAGCAGCCGAGCTCTGATTTGGTTCAAGTCCAGATGGTGAAAGTTCAAGAGAAGCACCAGCGGAGCTTGACAATTTCCTCCATGCAGATGACCAGCATCATCTCTGAGGACCTAGGATGTGAAAGGCACAACCAGCCCAGAGTGATGCTACCATCTACGGAGCACATTTAAATTCACATTCCTTAAAGGATACATGCCCAGGATGACAGCTTCAAGGCATTTGATAGGCAGGGACTCCCGAGTCATTTCTTTAGCTGTTTCCATTAGCCTGTAGGGTAGAGCACAAGGAAGGATCTCAGGTTCCTTTAATTATGCAGTTGGTCTGTGTCAGCCCACACGTCTCCACGCTAGGCCCAGCATGCAGGAATACGGAGGAAAAGGGGAGAACTGGCCTTGCAGGAGGCTGGCAAAGTACTTGGCAGAACTAAAATTCCGAAATTCTGCACTCCTCTCTCCAAGAGGTAGTTTTGGGAGGTTGCATGCATGCATGCTAAGTCACTTCAGTCATGTCCAACTCTTTGCGATCCCATGGACTGTAACCCACCAGGTTCCTCTCTCTGTCCATGGGGATTCTCCAGGCAAGAATACTGGAGTGGGTTGCCATGCCCTCTTTCAGGGGATCTTCCCGACCCAGGGATCGAACCCAGGTCTCCTGCATTGGTAGGCGGGTTTTTTACTACCAGCGCCACCTGGGAAACCCTTTGTGAGGTTAGTGCCCCTAATCCACAGTACCCTCCCACTAACCCAGGACAAGGGATGTTACAAGGGAGCAAGTAAAAAAGGCCACATAAAACAAATTTCAAACGCCTCCCCCATCCCTGAGTTAGTCTCCACCACTGAGCTTGGCTGTCCAGAGTGGCTCAGACCTGTCTCACCTCCACCCTGGTCCTGGGGCAGCCCCACCCTCACCCCTTCCGGACCAGAATGTTTGAGCACTGGAATAAAGGACCAAGAGTGGGAGAGAAAGATGACAGCTCTTAGACAGAAGCACAGTCTCCTGGTCCGTAGACCATGTACCACTTACCCACTCAGCGGTCTCATCTTCCTAATTTCAAAGAACTGGGTCCCTGTATGATTGTATCTGTGTAAAGTATGTAAAGGATCCTGCATTGGTAGGCGGGTTTTTTACTACCAGCGCCACCTGGGAAACCCTTTGTGAGGTTAGTGCCCCTAATCCACAGTACCCTCCCACTAACCCAGGACAAGGGATGTTACAAGGGAGCAAGTAAAAAAGGCCACATAAAACAAATTTCAAACGCCTCCCCCATCCCTGAGTTAGTCTCCACCACTGAGCTTGGCTGTCCAGAGTGGCTCAGACCTGTCTCACCTCCACCCTGGTCCGGGGGCAGCCCCACCCTCACCCCTTCCGGACCAGAATGTTTGAGCACTGGAATAAAGGACCAAGAGTGGGAGAGAAAGATGACAGCTCTTAGACAGAAGCACAGTCTCCTGGTCTGTAGACCATGTACCACTTACCCACTCAGCGGTCTCATCTTCCTAATTTCAAAGAACTGGGTCCCTGTATGATTGTATCTGTGTAAAGTATGTAAAGGGAAAGTGACAGAAAACTCCAAAGGTCCCAGTAATCCAACAGAGGAAGCTATGTTTGATTTCTCGAAGGGATGAGGGAGTCGGGGCTTTCTAGGTGTCCACTAGCCAGAATATCACCAACAGCATCTTCCTGCTCACTGACCTGCCCTGGAGGCCCCAGAGCACCCTGGAACTTCAGACCAGCTCTTTCACAGCTTCAGACTATGCTCCGTACTTTGTTTTGTTGACTACATGTCTTAATTCACCTACTAAACGACAATCTCTTTGAGAGCTGGGACTGTTTCTCTGCCATCTTTGTATCACCCTGAAGCATGGCACACGTCCAACATATTCCAGTTAGCAAAAATTATTAAATATGAGAGATACGCGAATGGCTGGCTGGACGAATGGATGGATAACTGGGTGGACCCAAGGAAGGAAAGAATGGGGTTGACAGAAGAGTGGTTAGGTGGGACTTCCCTGGATATTCTTAGATCCACCATGCCACAGCCAAAGATCCTGAGGCCAAAACTAAGACCAGGCACAGTCAAATAAATCATAAATACTAAAAACCAGAAGACAGGATAGGTGGATGGATGAGTGAAAGGCTGGCTAGCTGGCTGCAGACAGAAGGGTAGGTTGATGGCTGGCTGGACAGATGGATGGAAGGATGGAAGGGTGACACATAGAAGACAGTAGAGTTTCTTAAGAGCATACTGATTACAGCAGAGTTTACTGGGGAGACATCTCTTCCATGTCCCGTCTGACTGACACTTGGAATGGATTATTAAATCTGAGGAGACTGACACCATTACCCCACAGGGGTTTAGCTGGTTGCCCACGAGGTTTCAGAGACCTGCAAGCCTACATCAGCTCATTCTGAAGGGGACCAGAGATTCTCTGATAGCAGGCGTTCTTGACACTGGATCTTGATTTTTGCTGAACCTAAAGAAAAGTTACTTTCTGTTTCTTTTTTTTTTTTGCCTGCAACAAAATCCTACAGAAAAAGTGCGTATTGGGAAGGTGCCAATGAAGCCTGAACCTGTAGCCCGGAAGTGGAGTATGAGGTTAGACGCGTGCCCCACAATGGTACAGGCAGCTGCAGAGGGAGGCAATGATCACCTCAAGGCACTGCACACCCTCCCAAGAAGGGCTGGGATTCCTGTCTTGGCAAAGACGTGCTTGGCCCCTAGGACATGAGTATGTTTAACAACCTCCTGGAGAGTCTGTGATAAGCAGGTTCTGGGCTCCACCTCTGGAGATTCGGATTTCAGGCCATGGATGTTATTCAGTCACCCCATCTGGGACTGACGGCTTGGAGCTTTGGGGGTGCCAAGGGATGATTTAAGAGGCTCAACTGTTGAGAAATTACCAGCATGAGCTGTAAGAATAACCCGTAACAATAAAGGCCCGCTCAGCTTTTAAAAATACAATATACAAAACCCTGGAGGTAACAGGAAGATAAAGGGCTCCACAGTCTCATTGTGAAATGGTTTTTCACTTTACCAAAGATTTCATTCAAACAGTGAGACTCCTGGTATATTTAAAGTGATAGTCACTTAGCTGTGTCCAGCTCTTTGCGACCCCATGGACTGTAACCCGCCAGACTCCTCTGTCCATGGAATTCTCCAGGCCAGAATACTGGAGTGGTTTGCTGTTCCCTTCTCCATGGGATCTTCCTGACCCAGGGATCAACCCGGGGCTCCTGCATTGTGGGCAGATTCTTTACCTTCTGGGCTTTCCTGGTGGTTCAGACGGTGGTTCATTCTCCTGCAGGAGACCCAGGAGGAGACCCGGGTTCGATCCCTGGGTTGGGAAGATCCCCTGGAGAAGGGAACAGCAACCCACTCCAGCATTCTGGCCAGAATCCCATGGCCTATAAAGTTCATGGGGTCAAGTTGGACATGAATGAGCGACTTTCACTTTTTCACTTTCTTTACCTTTCTTTGGCCACCAGGGAAGAATGTAAAAGTAGAATGCAATTGGCAAAAGTTCTTTTTATATGCCCAGATTTCCCCCCATGTTTATAGCTAGTTTATACATCTATTGCATAGAGTGAGACAAACCTATAATAAAATAATAATTAAGAAAAAAATTACCTGACCATCCTTTCTCAGTCCCTTACAGTTATCAGCCCTGAAAGTGGGCTGGGGAGGACAACTTCTAGTAAACGGCTGCCTTCAGAGAGAGAGAGACTTCACCCCCACCCTCAGAAGGCTGCACTCCACACAACAGAGGTCAGGACTGGAAACTTCACTTCCCAGAATCCTGTGTGAGGCCAGCACTCCTGTTGGCCAAGGCTGTGAGGCTGACAGAAGGGAAGGCAGGTTTCACCCTTTTGCATCCCCAGCTGAGAACCTACACAGTCAGGGCTGGCCCCAATCGGTCCCCATACCCTAGCACCAGTCCTTGAGTCCAGGACAAAGCACTAGGAAGGCCCGTGGAACTGTGAAATAAAAGGCTGGTCAGAGGGCAGAACAGAGAAGACACTCCAACAGCCAGGTGACCCGGAACCTGGTCCCGGCAGCATGGGGCGTGTTTTCGCTTCTCTGGCCCTCTCTGCAGTCACTGATCCAGGTCAGCGACCATCACAACAGGTCAGTGAAGAGAAAAATGAAAAAGCAAATCCTTCAGGACTGAGAGTGTGCTGCAGGGTTTATGGGAGAAAGAGCAGTTATATGCAAAGCACATGCAAACGTGCCCCCAAAATGCATTTCTTCCCAGACTTATCCTCTTTAATTTCCAGCCAGATGGTCCTTGTGAAGACCCTGTCCGAAGTATAAGGGAACGCTCAGTGGCTCAGTTGTGTCCGACTTTTTGTGACCCTAAGGACTGTGGCCCACGTGGCTCCTCTGTCCATGGGATTTCCCAGGCAGGAATACTGGAGTGGGTTGCCATTTCCTCCTCCGGGGGACCTTCCCGACTCAGGGATCAAATCCAAGTGTCCTGTGTCTCCTGCATCGCGGGCAGATTCTTTACCTGTCAGGGAAGCCCCAAGTGGGGTGGGCAATTCTAAGTTCTAATTTCCATCACCTTCTGGAATATTCTGTGAGGAGTCAGTCACATCCAGGAAGGCTCAGCTCTTGGGGTTCCAGGTTGACTCTGGCAAGAGTTTACGCTTCTGGGCCACAGGGAGCTCCCCACGCAAGTTCCCAGTTCGGTGATCAGCACTGAATCAGACAGCCTTCCCTGGGCTTGGGCTGTCAGCCTGAGCCTTGGAGGCTGGTGCTATCTTCTATCCCTAATAGGAATTAGGATTCTACTGGGAAAATACCATGCAAGGAGTTCACAGTCTGTGAGGGGACTAAGAGGGGTCACCCAAACAAGGGGCCATTCTCATCTGCTGGCACCCTTCCCTTCAGGGCAATCACACACGTCCACAGGAAAGCTTCTTGCCCGTAGCAGAGAGGGGAGGCCCCTTCTGGGGCAGGTGGGACATGTGTGCAGTGCCCCCAGGAAATTCTCTCTGCTAAGCTGTCTCTAGGGAGGAAGGACAGAGGTGAGCAGAGGCCTGACCTCATGGACCATGTGCTGGGGCCCAGGATGGCGGCAAGGAGCCCAGTGCTGGCTGAGCCAAGATGCTCCGACTCACTCGGGCAGACGGCCCCTCCCGCTCACTGACATCACTCTCAGCCTGGCTCCCGTCCGACCCCTATCCTGGATAAAGCACCAGCCACAGCAAGGGGACCATCTCACCCTGCCCCCCTGGTTCCTACACCGTAGCTCACGCAGGTGAGCTGAACTGATCTAATCCTGACTGCAGAGACTCCTTAGATCAGAGGAGAAAAGAGAGCCACGGCTGCCTGGTCCACACCCAGCCGGGAACCACAAGGCTCCTTGGTTCTTCTTCAAACTCACGCAGAGTGAGGGGGACCCCAGCCTAGAGCCTCACTCACTCGTGCAAAGCAGAGCAAGAGCACCAGGTGCAAAAGGCAGCACCGGATGGGCTTCCTGCTGATGATGTGTGGTCAGGATCAGGCCGAAAAGACAGAGGAAAGAAAAGGAAGCAGAAGACTAGAGGGAAGAGAGAAAAGGAAGCTGGCACAGGAAGAGAGATGGAAGGAGCCAAGGAGAGGGAGGAGGGAGAGAGAAAGAGCAGGGGCGGGCACTGCCCGCCACTGCCTGGCCTCCCCTTGCCGGCTGGCCCACACCTTGCTTAAAAGGAGAGGGTCTGAGCATCACAGCAATGGCCCTCCAGTGTCACTCCTAGACTCTCACATCACGGCGTCCCTCCGTCCCCGGCCTCATCAATTTCACACCGCATTTGCTGACCATCTGCGAACAGAGGCCATCAGACTTGCGATCACCATGCCCATCCCCTTGGCTGGGTCTTCTCCTCTGACCCTGGTCGGAAGGATACTGTAGTGTCTTCATGTAGTTCTGGATCGCCTGGAGCCAGTCTGGGATCGTCATCGACAGCCTGTAGTTTGGAACCTGGGGTATTGAAGGCTGCAGAGAAGTAGAGAGAGATGGTTGTATCAAGGAGATGCTGTGGGGCCCAGTGCCTCAGGGTGGGCCAAGGGTCAGGTGGCACAGAGCTCCTGAGCTCCCAAGCTCAGCTGGCCACCCTGCCCCGGGCACCCATTCAACTGGTGCCTCCAGGATAAGGTCTCCCCAGACCAGTCAGTTCCCTGCTGACGTCCTCTGTGTTCCCTTGGCACACAGCCCGCCCTGGGTCGTCGCAAGGGCTCCCTACGGCTCTCTGTGTGTTGCATGAACACGGCCTGTCTCCCCGCAGGAGCCTCTGCTCTTCTTGAGGCCAAGGACCGTGTCCTGTAGTGTCCCGCCCTCCCCTCCCAGGCTGGGACGTTTCATGGTGCTCCATTAATCCTCACACTTCGGCCGCACGACGACACTTTCCTGCGTGGCTGGGGTAACCTGTTTTCTTCTCCAGGGCACCTCTGAATACAAGATGATGGTGCCCCGAAGGGAGGCAGCACGGCGCTGCCCCTAGCGTCTCTCCTCTGCACCACCCCTGCACTGCCCTTGGCGCCCCTTCCCTGGGTCCAGCCCTGAGCGGACTCGTAAAGATGCCCCTCTTGTCTCGACCCCAGGGAAGGGCACCCCTTCCAACTCAGGAGCCATCTTACCTTTTGACCCCTCCTGGCGGCCAGGCTCCCCTGCACTTCCTAATCTGCCTCTAGGTCAACACCGAGTGTCTGAAGGTCTTACCCTCCGCCGGGAAGAGAAGGGAGCAAAAGCACCCAGGACAGGGAGGTGGGAGGCAGTGCACCTTCTTAGCAACTGAGAGCTTAGACAGCACTCAGCTCTGAGCCACCCCGCCGACCAGGCCAAGAGCCAAAATAAGGAAGTGCTGCTAATCCAGTCATTCCTAAGAAAGGGGGCAGTTTCCCCTTTACTTTCCTTCTAACATTGGCCTCTGGTGGGGAGACGCTGGGACAGGGCCCCCCAGCCCATGTGGACTGGCAGCTCCAGCAGGAGGGAGAGGAGGCCTGCGCCACTTAGCGGGGAGCAGAAGGGGCCACAGGTCAGATTAGTTCCACTCTCGAAGAAAACAGGGAAAGGGAGACCCTGGGGACGGAGTGCTTAGCTGATAGAGGGGAAGCCACTGGTGAAGAGACTTGGGGTCAGAGCTGGACAGCCTGTGGGCACCAAAGCCAGAGAGGGCCCACGAAGGTCCCTGGTTCTGCCCCCAGCTCTGCAGGCTCAGGCCCCACATCCAAGCTGGAGAGCGCAGGGCCTCTGGGCCTGAAGCTGGAGGGTCTTCGAACTTCTACACCTTCCAATGCTTTTATTTAAAAAAGAACTAGCCACACATCCTATTTCACAGCCAAGGTGCAATGTGTGTGTGTGTTTGAGAAAAAGAAAATGTGAGACTGGAAGCGCACACGCTCACACAGCTGTTCTGCAAACATTTTGCTTACGACACATCAACTCTACTCACATTCCTGTCATGGAGAGTCATTTTTGGGAGCAAAATGTTCCCATCTCAACATTTGTTTACATGGCCCTCCCCACAACCCCCCGGGGGTCAAAATACGAAGCGTGTCCTTGTGTTTCTGCCCTAGCAAACACGGGGAAGCTTGTCCCTGGGTTTTTTTTTTTTTTTTTTTTTTTGCAGTAACATCCAAGGATCTACCCACACCCAGAATTCTGTGTAAGAAAGTGCCAGAGCTTTCATACAGAAGTGAGGAAGCAGGAGAGACGCGGACAACTATTTCTTTTGCACCTCCCGTGTTCCGAGCTCTGGGCCAGGTACAAAGCGGGAGGTGGGACAGGCACCAAAAAGGGCAATGGCACAGTTCACGAAGCCACGGGCACCCATCGACACAGAAAAGCGGGGTTGGTACCTAGTTAGTAGAAAAGCTGGCAAGCACGGGAAAACGCCCCCCCAGAGTCACGGGCCACCTGAAGGGTCCCCAGAGGGACATCCCTTGGCCAAAGCCCTGAGGAAGCCAGAGCCACTTGGTTCTGAGTCAGCTTTCGGGGCCGACCACCAAGTGATTTCAATTCCCCCAAGCCTGACGGAGCCTGCAAGGCCGGATGCCGGGGGTGGGAGTCAGCGGGCAGCTGGTCCCCAGAATAGCAAGCCCAGTGGCGCCCAAGGGCTTTTCAAAACAGCTGCCCGCTTACCTCAGCCCCGCTGAGAGCGAGCGCAGGAGCCGCGGCCACATTCCCCAAACCCCAGCTGGGGACGGCCGAGGGGATGAGGTCATCCGGCTGCAGCCCACCCTGCCGTCTGGGACAGCTGGCGGGGGCTCAGGCGGGCTCAGCCTCCGGCCGCCCACGCCCCCACCGGCCGACGGTCGGCAAACCAGGCAGGCTCCCTGCGGGGTAATTACGAGTCCCTGCCTTCTCACCTAGCTGCTGGGGACCCTGGGCCTCCAGGTCCTTCCTGATAAAATAAGAAAGGATACCATCTACTTCAGACCTTCCAGGCTGGCGGTGAGGATTACATGGCCTAACGTAAAAAGCAGGCAACTTGGGGCTCGGAGCACGCGGCCCTTGACGTGTTAGCTGTGCTGTCATTATCCCTCCACGGTGTGTTTTCAGGGGTCTAGATGGGGGGTGAGGAGTCTGAATGGTGTCCACTTTTCAGGAACTGGAAAACAGAATCAGCAGTTTGAGCCCCTGGAGGCTCAACTCAGGAGCATCACAGAGATGCCTTCTCAGCCTGAAAGAAGAGAATGAAAACGTCCACGTGGCCCTGTGGATACGTGGGAGCCATGCGTTAATGTCCTTAATTCATGAAGAGTTCACATTTTGAAGAGGTTAATAAAACTCTCTGGGCTTTCCTGAAAAGAAAATGGCCCCAGGGACTTCCCTGGGGGTCCAGTGGCTAAGACTCTGTGCTCCCAAGGCAGGGGGACTGGGTTCCATCCCTGGTCAGGGAATTAGATATCACATGCCAGAACTAAAGGGCCAGCACGCCCCAACAAAAGACTGAAGATCCCACATGCCACAGTTAAGACCTGGTGCAGCCAAAATGAATAAGTGAATATTTTTAAAAAGAAAGAGATTCTGTAAAACAATTATCCTTCAGTAAAAAAATAAATAAATAAAAATAGTCTCTTTAAAGTATATGGTCAGGAAGGTAATGTAGGTAAGCTTACAATAAAAACAGGCACATTTGTATTTTCAAAAAAAGAAAATGGCCCAGATGGACACCCATGTGTCCATCAACAGATAATGGGTTAACACAATGTACTATGCAGCCTTAAAAGGAAGGGACATTCTGACACTTGCTATATAAGCCAGAACTTCAAAGACATGATGCTAAGTGAAGTAATCCAGTCACGAAAGGACAAATACTGAATGATGTCCCTTATACGAGGTTACTATAGCTGTCGAACTCATAGAGACAAGTGGTAATAGAGGCGTGGTTGCCAGGGGCTGAGGGAGGGAAAAATAAGAACTCAGTGTTTACTGGGTACAAAGTTTTAGTCGAGGAAGAAGAAAAACTTCTGTACACGGAAGGTGGTAGCGGTTGTACAACAATGTGAATTACATGAGTTAATATCCTTCATTCATGAAGTTAATTGTAAGTACATGTGAACTCACATGTAAGTAATGTAAGTAATTCATGTACTTAATTGTAAGTACAACGTGAACTGTACACTTAAAATGGTAAATTAAATGTTCCCACAATTTTTAAAATACAGTTCAAAAAGAAGAAATGCAAATAGTGAATAAACATTTTTTCAAATGTGCCAGTGCACAATTTAAGAATGGAAAAGTAAAGCCACTGCAGAATATCATTTTTTTGCCTCTCCAATAAAGAGAGATAGCCTGAAGTGTGGATACCCAGTCCTGGTAGGATGCTCTCCTGTGGCATGATAGGAAAATTAACTGGTACAGCCTTTTCATAAAAAGCCCAGGGGACACTTTTTTTTCTCCTCCTCCTTGACTGGGGTCCTGAGAGTCTCTCCTGTTATTTTTCTGCCCCGATTCACCCGAGACTTCAACCTAGATTTCTCCTGTCCCTGTCAAGTCCCTCCTGCCAACTGGATCCAACTTTCTCAAGCCACATCCCAACTGAAGAAGGCTGAATCTAGAGGGCACGAATCTAAACCACCCCCTCTAAGAGCTCCTACCACCGTAGGGGTAGGGGGAAGGGGAGTGGACAGGAAGACGGTTGTTCAAGAAGAAAAAGGAAACAGACCACAGGCCAGCTTTTGCGGACAGGCTCTCTGTCACTCCATCCTTGCCAAATGCAATGACCTATCAGAAGCATGCAAGGAGCAAGGATGTGGACAGACACCAGTGTGTGTCATCCCCATACATCACCATGTGGCGAGAAGGGGGAGCCTGGAAAGGAGCCGAGAGGCAGCGAGAGCCCTGGGCACCAGGAGTCTTTGACAAGAAAGTACAGAGAGAAAGCACAGCCTTTTGCCATCCCTGCCCTGGCAATGCACCCTACACTGTGCAGGTTCCAGGCAGAAGAATCTTCTCTGGCAAGCTGGAGGGGAGCACGGAACATCACTCTTGAGCCCAGGCTGGGCCCCAGAAATCTGCTGATGGTAACTGGTTGAAGGTCAGGGGTCACATCCTCAGGCTGAGCAGGAAGCGGGGACTGATGGTTTGGAATGCAGGACAGGGGAAAAAGTGAGCTGCCCGTGTGTGCCAGCAGGCAGCAGGAGAGGCGCCCTGACTGCGGCAAAGCCTGGCTCCACAGCCCTCACATTTCTTCACGCAGGCCAAGCACAGTCCACTAAACGTGAATTACGTCCCAATTTGGGATTAATGTGAGGATGAGTTACAAAAACGTGGCGTCTGCAAGAAACGGCTTGATGTTTCCCGCTGCATCCATCTGCTTGTCTACCCCAGGAGAGTCAGGCTCCAGGCAGTCAAGAAGCAGGAGGCGCTGACTCCTAGTTGGCTCAGCTGATTTTTTCTGAGCCAGCCATCTTCTCTACCTCTCCTTCCCAATCTTGATTATCAGCCAACTAACTCGTGCTTTCTTACACTACCCCTAAAAAACCCTGGCTCTCACCTAGTCAGCTGGAACTTCAGAGCCAGTAACCAGTAGGGCAGAGGCCTGCGGTCACACATTTAGAAGGAGGATCCCAGAGCAGGTGACAGCTGTCCCCTCTTCCCCAGTGGGGGCACCTGGATCTCTGGACAGAACTTACTAACAGAATGCCTGTGGTCAAAGGAAGTGTCATTCAGTCCTCCTTTTAGGTCTTTGACACTTTACCCTGCTCACTTCTTTTCTTAATCCATATTCAATTGTCAAAAAATAAAAAAAAAAGTTCGTTGTTGTTTAGTCACTAAGTCGCGTCTGACTCTCTTGCAACCCCGTGGACTGCAGCCTGCCAGGCTCCTCTGTTAAGGGATTTCCCAGGCAAGAATACTGGAGAATGTTGCCATTTCCTTGCCCGGGGGATCTTCCCAATTCAGGGATCGAACCCACAGCTCCCACATTGGCAGGCGGGTTATTTGCTGCTGACCCAACTGGGAAGCCCACCAAAAGGTCAATCTCCCTGAAATTCTCCAGCTTTTTACCACCACTCCGCCTGCCCCCGCTTCTGTACATATTCCTCAGCAAGACACTGATTTGATTGAAAGAGAAAAGGACTTGGCCCCAGAGGAAAAACTCTGCTGAGCTGAGTGCAGGTATAGCCTTGGAATCAGAGGTTCCTGGAAGTGGGAGTTTTCGAAGCTATTCCCTCAGCTCAGTGCTCTGCGGTAACCTAAATGGGAAGGCAATCTGAAAAGGGGATATATGTATACATGTAGCTGATTTACAACACAGCACTGTCAAGCAACTATATGCCAATACAAATGTTTAAAAAAGAAAAGAGCTGTTTCCATCCCAGGGCCTGTGCAGGGTCAGAGTTTGGGGGATGTCAGAACCAGGCGAGAGGGGATGCTACAATGGGGCTGAGGATGCAGAAGCAAGCATCATGATACAATGTAGGAGAGAAAAGTGAAGTTCTTTATTTAGGTTCAAAGAGCCGATGCCCACGTTCAGGGTGGGGTTGTCCTGGCTTGGCAGAAGCTCTCATATGACCTTAGTGTTACTGTGAAAGTATAACATGATATGGCCAGCCACTATATTAAAAAAGAAAAGAAAAGAAAAAAAGAACACTCTTTTTTAAGAACCAGAATTCAGCCACAATAATGGAAGTATCAAAGTACAGGTCTCCGGAAGTAGTGGTGTTATGTTCTAAGCTGCTCAGACAACATTCAGAATATTATGTTTCATATTGTGCTTGCTTTCCGGGACTGACTGATGACAAAGTAGCAATTGTCCTAGAAAGAGGACAAAGGAAGTGAGTTGATCTGGAAACTATGATATATAAAAAAGAAAAGATGAAAGGAACTACCTGTGGACAAAGACAATTAAAGGAAGATGCAGAATAGTCCAGTGCCTCTCTGGTATCACACAGATCACCGGAAACCTGAAGATTAATGGGTCATAACCCCACAGGATTTGAGACTTGGAAAGAACTTTACATCCTACCTGATCTACTCCCATTTTATAGATGAGAAAACGAAGGCGGGAGATTTTTAAATGATTGATCTAGGTCACGAAGCTAGAGGTAGCACAACCAGGACTAGGATTCAGTAGCTTGATTTTTTACTCCAAGTCCTTCCCTCACTCCAAGAGAACCATCTCATAACATTCAAGGGAGCTGTGAGTAGCATGGGTGCTGCCCTTTGCTTCTTGACCAGAAGAACTGTTGATGACACATGACTGGGGGTGAGGGGGTGGGGACGGACTTCTGTTCAGTGTAAGAGTTCCCCAGTAAGCAAAATCTGGCCAGGCCTGGAAGTTGCCCTGTGAGGTAGCGAGCCCTCCATTCCCAAGAGGTCTTCAGAAAAAGGGAGGGTTTTTGCTGAGAGGCAGAGATTAATCTCTACCGACACTGACATTCTCGGATTCCTACAGAAAAAGGGGGTCACCACCCACAATGTCAGGAGAAGGATGAAGTCACAGTTAGAAGCAGGGTGGGTGCTGAGGGTGCTAAATGAGAAAGCCTCACTTAAGTAAGGACCAACTCTGAAGTCAGAACTGTACATCGGCACCAGAGTTGTTTTCAGGTTCTGAGTCCTCCAGAAGGACTCAGCAAGAGTAATTACAGCTGACACGAAAGCAGGCAAGATTCTCTTTGGGCAAAATGAAAGATCTCCTTGACCAGCAGGATAATAAAACACTGTAACCAACTGCCACAGGAAGCTGACAGGCTCTGCTACTTTCCCCAAGGGCACACACAGCTTTCTGGCCTGCAGGCTCAGAGGCTCAAGTAACCAGATGCTCCAGGTTGGGGACTCGACCAGATGGCTTTCCAGGTCTCGGGTCTGGCATTCCTAGACCTGCCCAGGAATCTTCTCAGCCATACCAGAGTCCCCAGGGTGCACGGGAAACCATCTGGCATGCTACAGCCCCCAGGCTCTGCGTCATTCCTCCTCAAGTTTGCATTCTGATGTTTCACATAGAGACCCCTGCACATGTCCCTGCATTTTATTAACATTATCCTTGGCCACCAAATTCATCTGGCTCACTGGCTTCTCTCCAAGGTAGAAAGAGTTTCATTCCTGAGTCTCTTTCTCTATCCTGTGAGATTCATTCATCATGTGTACTGGAAAGTCCCTCTTAAGTCACAGTTAAAACTCTTTTTTCTTTTTTCTCAGAACCCAGATAAGCTGGGAAAAGAGAAGGTTGACTCTTTTGCAAGTTTCAGAGGTGAGAGTCATTGTCATTTAAAAAAAAAATTGGCAAAAAGTCTAGGAATGATTCACGATGAGAGGTCTGACTGGTTGGTTGTAAATTCATTCACAGTCTAATACATCATTTTCGAGGGGAACACAGAGGAGGACTAAGATGACTCCAAAGAGGGTGAGAGGGGCGCCATGCCTAGGGAGTCTATGCATTCTTGGCATCACTGGTGCTACCTGGTGGCTTCAGTTTTCGCTGAAGGAGGATGTACACTGGGTAAGTAAATAAGAGAATTTGGCTCCAGATTCAAAGAAACCTTGGCACAAGTCGACCACACAGTCCCAGGACAGTAAGCCCTCTTCCTTTTCTCTCCCATTGCTAAGACATCCAAGACAAACATCTCCATTAAGCAAAGGGGGTGGGACCTGGCGGGAAGAATTAGGCGGGGAAGGGAGTTTGCAGCAGGACCAGGAAAATAGACACTGCCTCTGCTACGCTACGTACAGGTAAAATGGTCCCATCCCTGCCCAGCCCACCTCCTCCTTCGGAGCTACTAACCTTTGCCAAGAAGGTGGCGTTCCTGATGGCACCCACCATCTCTCCCCCCTCGGGGTGCACTTTGGCCACGTGCAGCCACATGCGCTCCCAGGTGTGGCTGTCGATGGGGAAGCCGCTCTTGTTAACGTGAAACAGCACCCCGCCGTCTTTGTCCTCCTCCTCTGAGCCCCCGCTGGTAGCGAGGCTCACGGGCCGCGCGTGGCTGCTCCGGGACCGGGTGCCTTTGGCGCCTTTGGGGTGGGAGCGGCGGTGAGTATCGGCCGCGGAGCCGGTCATGGTGGGGCCGGGGCGGGGGACGCGGAGGGCTGCGCAGGGGGCGTGTGCTCGCGGGCGCAGCGCGGGGATTAGCGCCCGGCGAGGGCGGCCTTCTCCATGCCTCTCGCTGCGGCAGGACGCACCAAGTGGGAGCGGCGGCCGGAGCTCTGCTTACGGGCCGTGCCTGAAATCAGTGAGACACAGCACACACCACGGGTAAGTGAACACCCAGAGGGACCCCGGAGGGGGCCGTGGCCAAGGCAGTGGGGCTTTGCTGGATCCCCACTTCACTGTCCGCTTGGCACTGTGCGCGGACAGAGCCCACCCCCAACCAGGGAATTGCACACCAGCGTCCAGCCCTGCAATTACCTAGCAAGGCGACTTGGATATTGCCACAAAGCTTCACACCCACCTAAACCACGGGAGGGAAATACAAGGAGCGTGGAGGCTGCGGAGTGGACGGGGAAGGGAGAAGACAGACACGCCGCGGGAAGGAACCGGAGGTCCTCGCAAGGCTCCGCACGTTCCTGGGTCGCCAGATGTGGCCGAGAGCTGAGCCAGAACGTGCCGGCACGTGAGCGCCCGGGGCTGCCGCGAGGGCGCAAGCGGTAGCTTCGGCTTGCAAAGACCGCCGCGTTTCTTCCAGGAAGCCCTCCCGAAGTCGGGCGCGCGAGGGGCGGCCCCCGGCCCCAGGCTGCAGGGGCAGTGGCTCCACCCGCCTCCTTCTCCGAGTTCCAGCGCCGGGCACCCCGGGCGGGGCGGGGGACTGGCTGCAGGCGGGGCGCGGGAAAGGGCGCACAGCAGCTCCGGAGCCTTACCTCCGGACAGTCGGCCTCATGGCTGCGGAGCCTCTCCGGGCGGCGGGGAAGGCGGGGGCTGCTTCTGGGCCTGGGCCTGGGCTCGGGGGTGCTGCGGCCGTCGTCTCATTCCATGTCCCATTCTCGAATGTTATTCTGTGACAGATAACCGAGTCACCCGGGCAGCCGCCGATGTTCTGACTGCGTCCATTGGCCGCCGCAACAAAGAGGGGCGGGGCCCGAGCGCGGGACTCTCACAGCCCGGGGCTCCGCCGCGCTCTGATTGGCTCCGGAGGCTCCTGGGCGGGAGCGAAGAGGAGGAGGGGGCCGCCGGCCGCGCGAAATGCGATCGCTGTCGTGTCCCGGGACCCCCGCGGGGGCAGGGGCGTGGGTCCCTGGGACTTAGGACCGAGTTTCCCCAAGGGTCGTGGTACTGCGGGGGTTGCAACTGTGGGAAGCAGAGGAGAAATAAAGCCACCCAAGAAGTGACCCCGAGGGTAGACGAGGGCTAGTGGGAAGACACA
Organism: Oreotragus oreotragus; assembly: GCA_006410675.1. NCBI lineage: Eukaryota > Metazoa > Chordata > Mammalia > Artiodactyla > Bovidae > Oreotragus > Oreotragus oreotragus. The sequence continues at coordinate 59,854 of SJYX01017054.1, forward strand.
TTCCCTGAGGATCACTGGACACACTCACCTGCCGCTACCAGGCGGTGATGGGTGGTTCAGGCAGGGCTGTTCACATGATGGAACAGTGCTAAAATATATACTTTTTTTTTAACCCCACATTACAAATTACCCAAAACTCACTAGGTGACAGAGCCATGGACCCTCTGACATTATTGTTGTTCAGTCGCTCAGTCGTGTCCTACTCTTTGTGACCCCGTGGACTGCAGCGCACCAGGCTTCCCTGTCCATCACCAACTCCAGGAGTTTGCTCAAACGCATGTCCATCGAGTCGGTGATGCCATCCAACTATCTCATCCTCTGTCGTCCCCTTCTCCTTTTGCCTTCAGTCTTTCCCAGGATCAGGGTCTTTTCCAACCAGTCGGCTTTTCACATCAGGTGATCAAAGTATTGGAGCTTCAGCTTCAGCATCTTTGCTTGTGAGACATTAGTCCAGAGAGACTAGTCAAGTCCCTTTACACCCAAGTTGACATGCGAGGGAGAGGTCATCGAGGTTTGCACTGACAGCTACGGATTTAGGAGAGGAGGAGGGAGAGATGCTTCAGAGCCACGGTGAAGTGGAGGCCCTCCCACACTCTCCAGGGAAAGACCTTTGTCTTAAAGACATCTTCTTTTTAAAGAGAAGAGCAAGGTGAGAGGGGAAGAGCACCAGAGTCCTCACCTGGGGGCTAGCCCTAAGGCCAGGTTTATCACTTGGCTAAGCTGTGTGACCCAGGACAAGCCATTTGCCTGTTTAGTGCCTTGGCCTCTATCTGAGAAGAGAAGAGCAAGATCACTCACTCTCCAAGGTCTGTTCTGGCTCTAAGATTCTGTGATCCTCTGACTTCCTCTCTTATGGAGACTTCAGAACCTGGCTGTAAAGCCTTTCTCTTTAAACTCCAGGCCAGCCTGCCAGCTTTGAGGGGTTGAAGCCGCTGTGACAGCAATGCTAGGTTAACCTCAAATTAAAAATGCAGTCATCTGCAGACTTAGAGAATAGACTTATGGGGGGAGAGGGGAGGGAAATAGAGTGGCATGGAAACACACGCACTGCTGTATGTAAAATAGACAGGCAGTGGGAATTTATGACTCGGGGAACTCAAACCTGGGCTCTGTGACAACCTAGAGGGGTGGGATGGGGTGGGAGGTGGGAGGGAGATGCAAGAGAGAGGGGACATGTATACTTATGGCTGATTCATGTTGATGACGTAAGGCAGAATCCAACACAACACTGTAAAGCAATTATCCTTCAATTAAAATAGATACTTGTTTTTTAATGAAGAGGAAAAAGGTGCAATCATCAAAAACCACTGATGACAGATCTGTTTCCGGATGCTCTGGGTTAGTTGCTCCTGTGAAACTGGAACTTCACTTTCAGAGGAGGATGTGGTGAGGGGTGGGTGCTGGAATGTAGCACCTGGCTCAGAAGAAAGCTGAGGTAAAGACCTGGATTCCTGACCAGTCCTGCAGCATCGCCGACAGAGCCCAGGCCCAGGACTTTATAGATTCCACAGTGAGAATAACTCAGGTCCAGACAGACAGAGGAAATGGACCTAATAATAACATTCAGGAAATTATCTGAGTAATTCAAGTACAAGCACACCTGGAAAAAACAGGGAATGGAAAGAGAGTTATCCTCTCAATACATAATTGCCTCGATTTTCATTTCCTGATTAGGAGAAAACATGCCTCAGAGGAATGAGCTGTATTCTCACCTCAAACAGCCTTCCTCCCTTTTCTCACTCGTCTTTCTGATCCGTCTCTTTCTCCTCGCTTCCCCCGGGGTTTCAAGTCCAGGAGACTAGGGTTTCAGGATGCAGATCTGTATGCAGAGTAGAGAATATGGCCTCACAAGCCCTCAGGAGAAAAGAAAGCTCCCTAAGCTCAGGTGATCAGACCCGTTAGTGAACATCACAGAGTGTCTGGCAAGTGTCAGTGTCCTTGGCATCAATTTCCAGTGTCCCCACTCAGGCCAAATCTAAACAACTACAAGGTCCCTGTCAACCCAGGGCCTGGATCCTGCTTCACCCGAATCAAGATCCTAGGGACCAGAGAGGGTCATTGATCATCTTCCTGGCCTAGGCACTTCAGGACTCCCTCACAGTTGAAGGAAACGCTTTTTTCATCTCCAGTATTCCAGCTATCCATCCTCCATCCCAGGGGATGGGGTGCAGTGGGGAGTCAAGTGAAACGGTCTAAGAAGACAGCTATGAGATTTGGTTAATTTTCCAAAGAGGTGGTAAGACAGCTTCTGATGTGAGCTGCGCTGTCCCACTGAAAGGACTGGAAGTCAGAAGGGCTCTTTTGTTCAGAATCCTTTTGCATCTGAGAATTGTACTCATTGTGTGGACCAGCCAACTCTGTTCTCCATTTCTTATTGTATTTTGTGTTATATAACACTCAAAGTGAACCCAGGCCAGACAGATTATGGGTTTTAGGGTTTTTTGTTTGTTTGTTTTAATTGAAGTATAGTTGATTTACAATGTTGTATTAGTTTCAGGTGTACAGAAAAGTGATTAAGCTATATATATATTCTTTTATATATAATATATATTCTTTTATTTATAATATATGTATTCTTTTTCAGATTCTTTTGCCTTATAGGTTGTTACAAAATATTGAGTATAGTTCCTTATGCTATACAGTCGGTCCTTGCTGGATACCTTTTGTATATATAGTACTGTGCTATGTTTAGTCACTCAGTTGTGTCTGACTCTTTGCAACACTGTGGACTGTAGCCCACCAGCCTCCTCTGTCCATGGAATTTTACAGGTAAGAATATTGGAGTAGGTTGCCCTCCTCCAGGGGATCTTTCCAACCTGGGGATCGAACCCAGGTCTCCTGCATTGCAGGAGGATTCTTTACTGTCTAAACCATCAAGGAAACCTAAGAATACTGGATTGGGTAGCCTATTCCTGCTCCAAGGGATCTTCCTGAATCAAACCAGGGTCTCCTGCATTGCAGGCGGATTCTTTACCACTGAGCTACCAGGGAAGCCCATATATAGTACTGTATATATGTTAATCCCAAACGCCTAATTTATCGCCTCCTTTTCCCCTTTGGCAGCCAGGGCTCAGGTGGTTAGTAACAGTGACATAGCCACATATGCACACAGTGGGGCAAGGCCAACTTGCAACTTGAACGGGGACACGTGATGACCAGCTGCTCAGCCTCTGAGAGCATAATCCTATTTGTTCACCAGCATAACAACTGGCATAGCAGAAACATGTAGTAGGAAGGTTTGGAACCATAAAAACTGAGTTCAAATGGTGTCTTCAAGTGCCAGTTGCTAGGGTCTCAAAGATAAATAAGACAAATTCCTAACCTGATGATGATACGTCTAGCTCCACCACCTGTTGATATTAATAGCCTCTTGATGGATGTATGAGATGCATCTTATGAGCCTAATCACACTGGCTAGATGTTGCCTTTTCTCCTGCCTCCACAGCTCCCTTCACAGCCCACCAAATATGTGCAGTTCAGCCATCTGGGACCGACAGGCGCTTGCCCATCAGGCCCCTCTTGGCTGCTGCTGTGTAGCCAGGCTGGCTGACCGCATGTCTGGAGTCTCTGACCCTTCTACTACTTCTGCATCAGACGAAATGTCACACTGAAGGATGTGGCTTTTAAGCAACTCTCAGTGGGGAATCTAAGGGAATTAATTCCCTCTGGGGAACATTGTGGGGCTTCCCAGAAGGTGCTAGTGGTAAAGAACCTGCCTGCCAATGCAGGAGACATGAGAGACACGGTTTGATCCCTTGGTTGGGAAGATTCCCCTGGAGAAGGAAATCGCAACCCACTCCAGTGTTTTTACCTGGAGGATCCCCATGGACAGAGTAGCCTGGCGGGCTGCAGTCCATGGAGTCGCCAAGAGTCGGACACGGCTGAAGCGACTGAGCCTGCGGCCCCCACGAGGGACATCTGACTGATAGAAAGAGGAAATGAGAGGGAGCTGGGCAAATCAATTCTCTTGCCTTCCTGCCTCCTATGGACTGTTCTGAGTCGTGATTTTCTAACACTGTCTGGAGACCTCCCACATGGCTGAGCAGACGTACTTCCTGAAGCACCTGGCAGGGCTCTTTGCAGAGGGTGAAGCACTTACCCGCAAGAGAACATACTGTCCGGCACTGCTTCTCTTCCCAGCCCAGCTCATTTCCCTTTTCACTCACTCTTGCTGCCTTCTCAGTCAGATTTCATCTCTGCCTTCAGATCCTGTTTTCTAGAGAAACAGAGCTAAGACAACTGGTTTTACAAGTGGTTCTAGAAAGCAAGTCCTCAGGATGGATTTTGGGGTTGTGTCTCCTAGCTGTATGAAATCAATAGAGTCCTTTGCTGGTGACAAGAGAGAAGGCAGTAGCTTTGATATGCAATAGCATCACAGCTTTCACGTATTTAATTGGGGTGAATTGGATGGAGAGGGAAACATTGGGAAGACAAGCGGCTGGGGCTGTTCAGTTGCTGAGTCATGTCCATCTCTTTGCAGCCCCATGGACTGCAGCACACCAGGCCCCTCTGTCCTTCACCGTCTCCTGGGGATGGCTCAGATGCATGCCCATTGAGTCGGTAATGCTCTCTAACCACCTCATCCTCTGTCACCCTCTTCTCGTATTGCCTTCAATCTTTCCCAGCATCAGGGTCTTTTCCAATGAGTCAGCTCTTGACATCAGGTGGCCAAAGTATTGGAGCTTCAGCTTCAGCATGAGCCCTTCCAATGAATATTCAGGGTAGATTTCCTTTAGGATGGACCGGTTTGATCATAAGGGTAGCAGAACTGCAAAAAAAGACTAAATGCATGGCCTTGACAGCCATCCATGTCAAAGCAGAGCCCTGATAGGGAAAGACTGGACCCTGAGACCTGGGATAGGGGTGGATGAGTTTCTTGACCCTTCAGATCTCCTGAATGTTCCTGCCCAAAGAAGGTCCCTTTCTTCATGGCTTCTTCTCAAGACCTGGCCCCACCACTTACTGCCTCTGCCAAAACCCAGAGTCAGGCTGTCGCACAGCCCACACTTGGAAGAAGTCCTGCTCCAGGGAGAAAGAGCATGCTTGCCACAGATCTTGTGGGACTTGGCTGGCGTGCACTGGCAGGAACTGTAGAAGCATGTGGGAGTGGATCTGGAAGATGTTCTATTTGGGGGTGGGGGTGAAGCAGGAAGCTCAGTTGGGAGAATTCACTAGTTTGGGGATATTCACATAGAACTCGAGAGTTAATATTTTAGTAAAGATGCTTGGAACTTGCCTGGAGACTTTCCTGGGGTGGCTCTTTGAAGCCTGGTCTCAAAAATGGCCTACAGTAAGCAAAGTGGAGAAGCCAGATTTCCATGTGCAGTGTTGAGGTAGGGGTCAGAAGATTCAGGAAGGAGGGACTATTAGAAGTGTTTATTATATACGGCTCAAGAATCCACCACCTGACTAGTTCCCTGGGCCAGCCCAGAGGACATACTCTTCACTAAAGCAATAAAGAGTGTGCTAGTAAGGAAGATTTTTTTTGTGAGCATGACGCAACTGACCTTGTAGTTCAAGGTTGATGGTACAGGGGAAGCTGCTATGGGACTGAGCTCCATGATTTTAGTGGAGATGATAAAAATCTCAGAACTGCAAAGCCCTGGTGGGAGCACATGATCATAAAGGACAAGGTGGAATACTTACCACAATGGACAGCAAGGAGGTGGGAAGACCAGGGTGACTTTATCTGCAAGAACCCCTGGTGTTTGGATAATAAATCATGGTGTTCCTAAGGGGAGGGTAGTCATGGGATTTGTTGTCTACTTTGGGCTTCCCAGATGGCACTAGTGGTAAAGAACCCACCTGCCAATGCAGGAGACATGAGACATGAGACAGTTCCCCTGGGTCGGGAAGATCCCTGGAGGGAGGCATGGCAACCCTCTCCAGTATTCTTGCCTGGAGAATCCCATGGACAGAGGAGCCTGGTGGGCTACAGAAAACCTAAGAATACTGGATTGGGTAGCCTATTCCTGCTCCAAGGGATCTTCCTGAATCAAACCAGGGTCTCCTGCATTGCAGGCGGATTCTTTACCACTGAGCTACCAGGGAAGCCCATATATAGTACTGTATATATGTTAATCCCAAACGCCTAATTTATCGCCTCCTTTTCCCCTTTGGCAGCCAGGGCTCAGGTGGTTAGTAACAGTGACATAGCCACATATGCACACAGTGGGGCAAGGCCAACTTGCAACTTGAACGGGGACACGTGATGACCAGCTGCTCAGCCTCTGAGAGCATAATCCTATTTGTTCACCAGCATAACAACTGGCATAGCAGAAACATGTAGTAGGAAGGTTTGGAACCATAAAAACTGAGTTCAAATGGTGTCTTCAAGTGCCAGTTGCTAGGGTCTCAAAGATAAATAAGACAAATTCCTAACCTGATGATGATACGTCTAGCTCCACCACCTGTTGATATTAATAGCCTCTTGATGGATGTATGAGATGCATCTTATGAGCCTAATCACACTGGCTAGATGTTGCCTTTTCTCCTGCCTCCACAGCTCCCTTCACAGCCCACCAAATATGTGCAGTTCAGCCATCTGGGACCGACAGGCGCTTGCCCATCAGGCCCCTCTTGGCTGCTGCTGTGTAGCCAGGCTGGCTGACCGCATGTCTGGAGTCTCTGACCCTTCTACTACTTCTGCATCAGACGAAATGTCACACTGAAGGATGTGGCTTTTAAGCAACTCTCAGTGGGGAATCTAAGGGAATTAATTCCCTCTGGGGAACATTGTGGGGCTTCCCAGAAGGTGCTAGTGGTAAAGAACCTGCCTGCCAATGCAGGAGACATGAGAGACACGGTTTGATCCCTTGGTTGGGAAGATTCCCCTGGAGAAGGAAATCGCAACCCACTCCAGTGTTTTTACCTGGAGGATCCCCATGGACAGAGTAGCCTGGCGGGCTGCAGTCCATGGAGTCGCCAAGAGTCGGACACGGCTGAAGCGACTGAGCCTGCGGCCCCCACGAGGGACATCTGACTGATAGAAAGAGGAAATGAGAGGGAGCTGGGCAAATCAATTCTCTTGCCTTCCTGCCTCCTATGGACTGTTCTGAGTCGTGATTTTCTAACACTGTCTGGAGACCTCCCACATGGCTGAGCAGACGTACTTCCTGAAGCACCTGGCAGGGCTCTTTGCAGAGGGTGAAGCACTTACCCGCAAGAGAACATACTGTCCGGCACTGCTTCTCTTCCCAGCCCAGCTCATTTCCCTTTTCACTCACTCTTGCTGCCTTCTCAGTCAGATTTCATCTCTGCCTTCAGATCCTGTTTTCTAGAGAAACAGAGCTAAGACAACTGGTTTTACAAGTGGTTCTAGAAAGCAAGTCCTCAGGATGGATTTTGGGGTTGTGTCTCCTAGCTGTATGAAATCAATAGAGTCCTTTGCTGGTGACAAGAGAGAAGGCAGTAGCTTTGATATGCAATAGCATCACAGCTTTCACGTATTTAATTGGGGTGAATTGGATGGAGAGGGAAACATTGGGAAGACAAGCGGCTGGGGCTGTTCAGTTGCTGAGTCATGTCCATCTCTTTGCAGCCCCATGGACTGCAGCACACCAGGCCCCTCTGTCCTTCACCGTCTCCTGGGGATGGCTCAGATGCATGCCCATTGAGTCGGTAATGCTCTCTAACCACCTCATCCTCTGTCACCCTCTTCTCGTATTGCCTTCAATCTTTCCCAGCATCAGGGTCTTTTCCAATGAGTCAGCTCTTGACATCAGGTGGCCAAAGTATTGGAGCTTCAGCTTCAGCATGAGCCCTTCCAATGAATATTCAGGGTAGATTTCCTTTAGGATGGACCAGTTTGATCATAAGGGTAGCAGAACTGCAAAAAAAGACTAAATGCATGGCCTTGATAGCCATCCATGTCAAAGCAGAGCCCTGATAGGGAAAGACTGGACCCTGAGACCTGGGATAGGGGTGGATGAGTTTCTTGACCCTTCAGATCTCCTGAATGTTCCTGCCCAAAGAAGGTCCCTTTCTTCATGGCTTCTTCTCAAGACCTGGCCCCACCACTTACTGCCTCTGCCAAAACCCAGAGTCAGGCTGTCGCACAGCCCACACTTGGAAGAAGTCCTGCTCCAGGGAGAAAGAGCATGCTTGCCACAGATCTTGTGGGACTTGGCTGGCGTGCACTGGCAGGAACTGTAGAAGCATGTGGGAGTGGATCTGGAAGATGTTCTATTTGGGGGTGGGGGTGAAGCAGGAAGCTCAGTTGGGAGAATTCACTAGTTTGGGGATATTCACATAGAACTCGAGAGTTAATATTTTAGTAAAGATGCTTGGAACTTGCCTGGAGACTTTCCTGGGGTGGCTCTTTGAAGCCTGGTCTCAAAAATGGCCTACAGTAAGCAAAGTGGAGAAGCCAGATTTCCATGTGCAGTGTTGAGGTAGGGGTCAGAAGATTCAGGAAGGAGGGACTATTAGAAGTGTTTATTATATACGGCTCAAGAATCCACCACCTGACTAGTTCCCTGGGCCAGCCCAGAGGACATACTCTTCACTAAAGCAATAAAGAGTGTGCTAGTAAGGAAGATTTTTTTTGTGAGCATGACGCAACTGACCTTGTAGTTCAAGGTTGATGGTACAGGGGAAGCTGCTATGGGACTGAGCTCCATGATTTTAGTGGAGATGATAAAAATCTCAGAACTGCAAAGCCCTGGTGGGAGCACATGATCATAAAGGACAAGGTGGAATACTTACCACAATGGACAGCAAGGAGGTGGGAAGACCAGGGTGACTTTATCTGCAAGAACCCCTGGTGTTTGGATAATAAATCATGGTGTTCCTAAGGGGAGGGTAGTCATGGGATTTGTTGTCTACTTTGGGCTTCCCAGATGGCACTAGTGGTAAAGAACCCACCTGCCAATGCAGGAGACATGAGACATGAGACAGTTCCCCTGGGTCGGGAAGATCCCTGGAGGGAGGCATGGCAACCCTCTCCAGTATTCTTGCCTGGAGAATCCCATGGACAGAGGAGCCTGGTGGGCTACAGTCCACGGGGTCGCAAAGAGTCAGACAGACTGAAGTGACTTAGCACACACACACACACATATTGTCTAAACTGAGCCACTTTCAAGAGTGAAAAGGGTGCTAGTAATGATTACCTAGGGGAAATAAGTGTACACTAGAACTATCCCAGTCAAACTGATACCCATGGTCACCCTACCAGGGTGATAGGTGAGCAGCCAATTAAAGTATTACTTGATTTGTATAATTAGAAAGAACAGAGAGCTATGAGCCAAAGGCCAGCTTCAGTCACCATAGTGAAAAATCATACACCCTAACCTCATTTCTAAATTGAAACCAGATCCGGCCCACAGCTATTGCCATTGTTGAGGGAGCTCAGCCAGCCAACAGCGAAGACTGATACTGAGCCTGCAGTACTGCAGCCCTCCCCAGGGTAACCAGATAGACAGCTGGCGGAAGAGTAGAAATCCACAAGTCTATGTCGATTATACCCACTCCAGTATTCTTGCCTGGAGAATCCCAGGGATGGGGGAGCCTGGTGGGCTGCCGTCTATGGGGTCACACAGAGTCGGACACGACTGAAGTGACTTAGCAGCAGCAGCAGCATGTCGATTATAAATAAATACATAAATAAGTGGTGTAGAAGGCAAGAATCTTGTTTACAGTAGAATGTAAATGTGAATGGAATACTAGAGTTAGAAAATCATCACTTTGCAATCCTCATAGCAGACTTTTTTCAGGCAAGAGTCATAAATGCATGCTAGGGGACATTTCAGTGAGGAGCAGGGTATCTGCATGATTTTAAGTGTCTTACTTCAAATTGCTTATAAGTTTCAAGGGGGAGAATGGTAACTATTCAGTGCAGTAACACAGTACCTTGAACAGGTGATCAAAGTTATTATCACCAATTACGGGCTGATGAACATCACGTGTCTCCAAACGTGATATCTAGAGAACTACAACATCCCCTATACAACAGCCTGACAAGCATCCTTAACATGAATCTAATTATGAAGAAACATCATACCAATCCCAAATAAGGAAACTTCCATTCAGAAAACTATATTTTTAGAACTGTCAATGTAATAAAAGACCAAGAAAATCTGTTGACATGTTCCAGATTAAGGAAAGACTAGGAACTTCTCTGGTGATCATCCCACAGGCCACATGGTAAGGCAAAAAAAAAAAAAAGAGTTAAACTAAAAAACATGATGGCTAAATGTGATCTCTGATCATAAACTAGAGCCTGACCTAAGAGAGGAAGAATGGGGTAAATGACATTAGTGGTTCGACTGACAAAGCTGGAATCTAGATGTTCAATTAGAAAAAAGTATTTTGTCTTTGTCAGCTTTATGGAAGTAATTGTACTATATATACTGATGTGAGAGAATATCCTGATTCCTTTTGTTAGAAAATGCACCTTAGGGGACGTCCCTGGTGGTACAGTGGATAAGAATCCCCTGCCATTGCAGGGGACGTGGGTTCGATCCCTGGTCCAGGAAGATTCCACGTGCCACAGGGCAACTAACCCTGTGAGGTGAAACTACTGAAGCCTGCGTACCTGAAGCCTGTGCTCCGCAAGGAGAGGAGCCTCCACAGTGAGAAGCCCGGGCATGTGACGAAGAGTAGAGCCCGCTCACAGCAACCGGAGAAAGCCTGAGGGCCGCACAAAGACCAAGGGCGAGCAAAACAATTTAAATAAAAATAAATAATTTATTTTAAAAAGAATATACATTGAGGTATACAGGGGAAAGGGCTATTCAATGTGTAACTTACTCTCAAGTGGTTCAGAAAAAAACCTCACTCTGTGTTCGTGTATAGAAGAAAATAATAAAAGATTTAAAGTGAAATGTTAATGGTAAAGAGTATGCGGACAGTGTTTGCACTATTCTTATTCCTGCCCATTTTCTGTGAGTTTGAAATTATTTCCAAGTGAAAAGTTTTTAAAAGGTGAGCGGGGGCACTGACTAACTCCTGAAAACATAACAACCGTCTATTATACTAAGCCTGTAAGGCAGGTATTATTATTCCCATTTTACAAAGGAAGTAACTGGGGTTTAGAAGGTTAGGTAACTTGCATAAGATGATACAATTAATAAGTGTCAGAACTAGAAACTATATATACCTAGATTCTCTTAATCCAACTCTTCTATTCTTTTTCTTTTAATAGCAAGAAGAATGTGGATTTAAATGGTCATCACAGTCAAGACCCAGGGACGGGGGAGCCTGGTGGGCTGCCGTCTATGGGGTCACACAGAGTCGGATGCGACTGAAGTGACTTAGCAGTAGCACAGTCAAGACCCAGATGTTCTTATGATCAAAAAGTTTTACTGTCCTGATGTTTCAAACTTTTGCCTCCTAGAGAAGTTCCCTGAATTGCAGGTTCATTGGTTTTCCTAACCAAAGCCCTGAAGAGGGATCACCAGAGAAGGAGGGGCACAGAGGAGAAATGAAAGCAAAGTGACTCGGACCAGGGAGGCACCAGGGAGAGGACCACACTGGGGCCTGAACGGCCCACTGGCAGCAGCGGGCCCCGCACAGTGGTTCTTCCTGCCAGGTTCAGGGTGCTGAGGTGCTCTGAGGACATTTGGCTAGAGGGAGCAGAAATTTAAAACTTTCTTGGATTTCAGCTACTTTTTTTTCCCAAAGAGGAAGAGGATCGTCTCCTCTGGAATGACAATGACAGCTTTCAGAGAAGAAACCTCTCGTCACTCCTGACAGTGCAGTCAGAGGCCCCGGGCCCACCCCTTCACAGAAAGAGCACAGACTGCATGACTTACAACCGACAAACACTGAGAGGCCGGGAAGTCCACGCTCACGGAGCTGGCAGAGTCCAGACACCGGTGAGGACCCACTTCCTGGTTCCTGCACAGCCAGCTTCTCCATGTGCCCTCACCTGGTGGAGGGGACACGGGAGCTCTGCAGGGCCTCTTTTACAAGGACTCTAATCCCATTCACGAGGGCTCCACCCTTATGACCTAATCACTGCCCACGGTCCCACCTCCTAATACCATTGCCCTGGGAATTAAGGATTTGACGTATGAATTTTGGACGGACACAAAAATCAAGTCTCTCGGGACATCCTTGGTGGTCCAGTGGTGAGGAATCCACTTGCCAGTGAAGCCGACGTGGGCTCGATCCCTGTTCCAGGAAGACACCACATGCCACGACGCAGCAGCTAAGCCTGCGTGCCGCAACTACTAAGCCCGTGTTCTAGAACTCGCGAGCTACAACGAGAAGCCACCACAGTGAGAAGCCCGTGTACCACCATGAGGACCCAGTGCAGCCATAAGTAAGTAAACAAACAGGTAAATAAAGTGCAGTCTCTGGCAGCAGCCATCTTGCAAATACCTGAATTTGGCTTCTGTGGGTTTCCTGAGATTCATGCAGGGAGGAGCCACTGCTCAGATGCCTTGGGACACCGGGGTTACGTGAGGAAGCTCCTCTTGGCTCTTGGGCACTGTAGGAAGACAAAAAGAAGCAGTTTAATAAGATAGCATCTGTTTCCCAAACGAATAGGGAAGCACGGTGACCCGGGCCTGCCCCAGCTGATGAATGAGGCCTAAGGCAGTTGCTATGGAGACACTTGATCGGGGTCGTACAGGACCTACCCTGGGGAGTTTCTGAGGGTCCAGGAACCCAAGTGATACAAAGAGCACTCCGTCTGCCAATCTTAGCTGCCCGCAGCATCCCATCTGAGGCAGGCAGCCACCTCTAGGTGTTTGGCGAGTGCCACAGGGTGTGTATGTGGAATAGTTATGGAAATTGGAGCAGGAAAATCATCCTTGAGCAGAATGAGTGCCTGACTCACCACCCTGCCACTGAGCAGTTTTTCTGGGTTCAGACCTCTCTACTGCGCCCTGAAAATCTTTGTACAGGTCAGGTTCCTTCTATATGAGTCAGGGATCAAGCAGAAGACAGGTGGGACTCTCAAAACTGGTTTTTAAGTGAAAGATATTTTTTGAAGGGCCTGTTGACAGAGGCAGAGGGGAGATGAAGGGGACCATCAAGGATGGTGCAGAACCCAGAAGCTGTTACCTGTCTGAGGCCTGAAGGGGCAGGTGAGGGCAGGAGACAGGAGCCCAGCCCACCAAGGACAGCCTCCGGCACAGCGCAGAGCAGAAAGTGGGCTGCGGAGCAAACCGAGTTGACCAGTACACCTGGATTTCCAGGGCCCAGACGCAGGCCCGGTGCCTTCCAGGGAATCTCCCACACCCGGAGATGAAAAGGAAAGAGGTAAGATGGGACAAGGACTCTACACAAGAAGGAAAACCAGGCATTTGTGTATCTGGGCCACGAGCTAAGCACATTCAGAGGCTGACAGTCTGCCTGGGAATACTGAGGAGGGAGTGTGAGCCCAGTTACACAGCGGGGGTGTTCAGTTTTCCCAGGGGAGACGACCAAGGGGTCTCCTGTCGTCAGTCTCCCTGGAGGCTCCCTGAGTGTCTAACCTGAGCAAAGAGTCAGCATTAGACACATGCCAACATGTCTTCCTTCCTTAATGCTAACACTTTCCTCGACCTTATCAAAGACAAGAGTTGTCTGGGGAGCAGTTGAGAGACCATGACAAGCATCTCTCTTGGCAGAGGAAGTGCTACAAAAAGCTAAAGAGGAAGCCTACGCCCTCACTGTTATTGTCACATGTTAGTGCTGACATTTACAGAGAACATATGATGCGCCAGCCGCTGAGTGCTTTTCCCATATGGACTCAGGCCAGCCTCACACAGCAACCCTAGGAAACGGGCACCATTATGGACTGAAGATGGTGACTGCAGCCATGAAATTAAAAGACGCTTACTCCTTGGAAGGAAAGTTATGACCAACCTAGACAGCATATTAAAAAGCAGAGACATTACTTTGTCAACAAAGGTCCATCTAGTCAAGGCTATGGTTTTTCCAGTAGTCATGTATGGATGTGAGAGTTGGACTATAAAGAAAGCTAAGTGCCGAAGAATTGATGCTTTTGAACTGTGGTGTTGGAGAAGACTCTTGCGAGTCCCTTGGACTGCAAGGAGATCCAACCAGTCCATCCTAAAGGAGATCAGTCCTGGGTGTTCATTGGAAGGACTGATGCTGAAGCTGAAACTCCAATACTTTGGCCACCTGATGCGAAGAGCTGACTCATTGGAAAAGACCCTGATGCTGGAAAAGATTGAGGGCAGGAGGAGAAGGGGATCACAGAGGATGAGTTGGTTGGATGGCATCACTGACTCAGTGGACATGAGTTTGGGTGAACTCCAGGAGTTGGTGATGGACAGGGAGGCCTGGTGTGCTGCGGTTCATGGGGTCACAAAGAGTCGGACACAACTGAGCGACTGTTTGTGACCCCACGGACTGCAACACGCCAGGCCTCCCTGTCCTTCACTCTCTCCCAGAGTTTGCTCAGATTCATGTCCATTGAGTCCATGATGCCATCCAAGCATCTCATCCTCTGTTGTCCCCTTCTCTTTTTACCTTCAGTCTTTCCAAACATCAGTGTAAAGCTTTCCAATGAGTTGCCTTTTCGAATCAGGTGACCAAATTATTGGAGCTTCAGCTTCAGCATCAGTCCTTCCAATGTATATTGAGTGTTGATTTATTTTAGGATTGACTGATTTGATCTCCTTGCTCCAAGGGACTCTCAAGCGTCTTCTCCAGTGCCATAACTCAAAAGCATCAATTCTTCAGCATTCAGCCTTCTTTATGGTCCAATTCTCACATCCGTACATGACTACTGGGAAAACCATAGCTTTGACTAAACGGACTTTGGTCAGCAAAATGATGTAAGGGGACGATAGAGGATGAGATGGTTGGATGGCATCACTGACTCAATGGACATGGGTTTGGGTGAACTCATGGAGTTGGTGATGGACAGGGAGGCCTGGCGTGCTGCGGTTCACTGGGTCTCAAAGAGTTGGACACAACTGAGCAACTGAACTGAACTGCATATGTACCTACTCCTAGTCAAGAATGATTTTAAGTTTTTTATATACTGTCAAATTACTTTTAAGATATATTGTGCCAATTTAAATATATGTGTAATAGTCTGACTTCACTCTCACAAACACAACATTTTTACTTGCTAGATTGTAATTCAAAGGAATATTTCAATATTCAATTATTACTACAATTTGTTGATGGCAAGTGAAGTGAAACTTTTTTCATAAATTAGTTGACATAAACCTGTGAACTGTAAGTTCTACTTTTTCCAATTTGTTGTTTACCTTCCAATTTTAAATTTTGAACCTGTATTTTATGACTTTTTAAAATAGTTTTACGCTTAGAAAACCATATTATTAAGGTAAACACATGTCTGCACTCTCTACTAATATCTGATGCTTTGTTTGCTCATTTTACATTTTGGTGTTCAGTCATGGTGGAAATTATTACCCCAATATAATGAAGTTACAGTTAGATTAAAGTGCTTTTTCACATAGTCAATTTCCCTTTTATTGAATAATTTTTCATTCCTGACCTACCCTGTATAATAAATATTATGGATTCATTTCCTTTAATAACTGTAAATGTATTCCTTTACTATTTTTATGATTTTACTGGCTTTTAGCTTTTTATTAGTAATAATTAATATATTAGCTAACATGCACTGAGAAGTACAACTATGCCAATCAAAAACACTTTTATTGAATAATTTTTCATTCCTGACCTACCCTGTATAATAAATATTATGGATTCATTTCCTTTAATAACTGTAAATGTATTCCTTTACTATTTTTATGATTTTACTGGCTTTTAGCTTTTTATTAGTAATAATTAATATATTAGCTAACATGCACTGAGAAGTACAACTATGCCAATCAAAAACTGTCACATGTGTTAATTCACATAACCTTGGAGAAGGAAATGGCAACCCACTCCAGTGTTCTTGCCTGGAGAATCCCAGGGACAGGGGAGCCTGGTGGGCTGCTGTCTATGGGGTCGCACAGAGTTGGACACGACTGAAGCGACTTAGTAGTAGTAGTAGTTACTAAGTTTAAGGTCTTAGCTATAACATGGTTTCCAATGTGCAATTGAGGAAATGAGGGCTTAGAGTGTCAAAGAAAGTGCTCAGAGTCACGGAGAAACCAAGGTCAGAACTCTACTTCAAACTCCAACACTTGAGACTTTCTCCGTGGTGCCTCGTCACTTTCAGTTTATACCAGGAGGGTAAGCTGCCATACTCTTGTCATGTTACTTTTTTCACTGAACTCCAGAATTATCTTCTGACAAATTAAAACCACATTTAGCAATAATTCTGGAACAAATTGGTATCTTCACAAGAATCAACTTTTCAATCCAGGAAGAATTTTCCATCAACTTCAAGATACATATGCATATATTTCAGATACTCATCTCTCTGTCTTAAAATGCAAGGCATCAATCAAGATCACAGAGTAAGGACATGGATTTCACCTCCCCTGACAAACACATCAAAAATATATCTATGTGTAGCACTGCAACTAACTGGAAAATGGGTAGGAAGGGAAGACAAGTAACGGATAGGGACCTATGCCCCTCGGAAGGCAAAGGAAAAGGGAGATTGCACAGGCGGAGAGCCTCCTGGGGAGTGAACGGTGAGAGCCATAGCCTGGGAGGCCCGATACTGGCAACGACCTCAGGGAAGATGAGGCCCTTTTGCTGGTTGGAAGGCTTCTGGGACCAATAGGAGGGCTGTGAGAGGCCTGGACCCCACTTGGGGGGCAGGCATGAGCTAGCCTGCCCCTAAGTCAGGGTGGAGAAGGTGGAGAGAGACTTCTCCAGTGGCTGATGGTTTCCCACAAGCACCCTGCTGCTCACCTCTTTCCAAGCTGAGAGGACGCTCTGGCCCCACTCGCTCTATGTCACGCTGGGCACTGGATTCAGGGTGGTCACAACCAAGCAGACTCAGCCCAGGGACACAAAGGCTACTCTGTCCCCAGCCAGAGCCGGGCGGGCTGGCGGCAGCCACTGCCGGCACTCACGCAGTGCCTCAGAAGAAGCCTGGGTTTCTGATGACAGCTGCTCCACCTCCATCACACCTCACGCCCCAGGACACTCGGAGAGTCCAGACGGGCCCTGCCTGCCCTGCGATGTGTCTCTAAACAGAGTGGGGCAGCAAAGTCTCGAGGTTGTGATCAGCTATGAGAGACAAAAGGGACTTTCAGCCAAGGCTGTGTCTGAGCAGGTGCCTGAAGGAGCTGCTCATCGGAGACAACTCACATCTCTGTCTGCAGACACGATAAGCCAAGAGGTCACTCGGGCACCCCCTAGCTTGAGCACCCCTCCTTCTCTGAGGCAAGGATCCCATCCTGGGGAGAGGGGAAAACACAAACTTCAAGATAACAGAACCAACTCAAGCCTGACCATAAAGGCTTTTCCCCCACAAGGTGGGATCAGACCCCACATCCAATAGGGCCAGTGATGTTCACAGAGCAGAGGGGAAGCCTTGCCTCACATCCAGCTCCAGCTTTAGCCCCTCTGTGTGCAGCCCCTCCTCTACCAAGGTGAACAGATATCAGCATATCCTGAAAAAAAGATGTCACTTGCATTCACATCAAACCAGCTCTCCCATGAAAGGGCCAATGAGCACATGCAGTCTGTATAGGAACAGACTGCACCCACATAAGAACACACGTTTAAGACTGCAATAGGTAACTGTTTCCCCTAAATTCACAGAGACAGAGGAATTTAAGCAAATTATAAGGCAGAGGAACTGCTCTCAACTGGAAAAGCAAGAGAAAACCCCCTGAAAAAAAGAACTAATGAAACAATTTACGAGATTAAGAATTCAAAGCATTGGTGATAAAAATGTTAATTTATTAAGGAAAACAATAGATGAATACAGTGAAAAATTTGAGAAATCTAGAAAATAATATAAAGACCCAAACAAAAATAAAGAATACAATAACTAGAAAAAGAAAAAAAGGAAAACCAATACTGTAAGGAATGAGTGGGAGAGTAAGTGAGACAGAGGAATGCATAAGAGATCTGGAAGACTGAATAATGAAAAGCATCCTTTAGAAGAGCAAAAAGAAGAATTTAAAAATGAAAACAGTTTTAACAGCTCTTTGGAACAACAATAAGTATACCAATATTCGCATTATAGAGGTCCCAAAGGAGAAGAGAGAGAAAATAGCATTTAAAATGTATTTGAGGGAGCTATGGCTGACAAGAATAGGTCCCTCTGGCTAAAAGAGAGGGCATGATACATTCAAAGTCCTTAAAGGAAAAAATCTGCAACCTAAGATAGTCTACCCAAGATTATAATTTCAAATAGAAGCAGAGACAAATAATTTCTCAGCAAAAAGTAAGAGACCATCGATACTAAACACAGCCTGAAAGAAATGTCAAAGGGTCTTCTCTAAATGAAAAAGAGGTGAAAATCTATATGAAAGGGAAAATCCTACTAGGAAATGGAAATATATTGAAACTACTAAGGATCAACCACTTACATATGCCAATATAAAGATTAAAAGACAAAAACCGTAAACGCAAACGTGTGCGCATGCTGAGTTGCTTCAGTCGCGTCCAACTCTTTAGGACCCTATGCACTGTAGCCCGCCAGGCCGCTCTGTCCAGGGGGATTTCCCAGGCAAGAATACTGGAGGGGATTCCCATGCCCTCCTCCTGGAGATCTGCCTGACCCAGGGATCCAATCCATGTCTCTCATGTCTCCTGTACTGGCAGGCAGGTTCTTTACCACTAGCGCCACCTGGGAAGCCCCTAAAACAACACAGCTACAATAATTACAGTAAACATGAAAATATGACGTCAAAGACACAAAATGTAGGGGACAGGAATAAAATACAGATCTTTCAGAATGTGTTTGAACTTAAATGACAATCAGTTGAAAACAATTAGATACAGTTATAGGTCAACATATATGAGCCCCATAATAATCACAAATCAAAAAACAACAGATGCAGAAATTTTTTTTTAAAAAGGAACACAAGCATACTAAGAAAGAAACTTAGAAATCCAAAGGGAAGAAACAAAAAAAGAAAGAAATGGACAAAAAAGAACTACAAAAACAATCAGAAAACAATAAAACAGCAATAAGTATAAACCTACCAATAATTACTTTAAATGTACATTTAATGCAAGAATACACAGAAAGGATCATACAGCATGATCATGTTACATTTATTCTAAAGTACAAGGATGGCTCAACATATGAAAAACAATTTGACATACCACATTGACAAAACAAAGACAAAAACCACATGACCATCTCAATAGATGCAGAAAAAGCCTTTGACAACATCCATCATCCATTCATGATAAAAACTCTCATCAAAGTGGGTACAGAAGGAACACATCTCAACTTAATAAAGGCTATTTATGACAAACCCACAGTCAATGTAACATTCAATGCTGGGGGTATAAATTGGTGTGGCCACTATGGAAAACAGCATGGAAATTCCTCAAAAAACTAAAAAAGGATCTACCATATGATTCAGTAATTCTACTCCTAGGTTTACATCCAGCACAAAGAGAAACACTGATTCTAACTGATACATGCGCCTCAATGCTCACAGTAGCACTGCTTAGCATAGCAAAGGTTTGGAAGCAATCCAAGTGTCCATCAGCAGGCAAATAAATGAAGAAGATGTGGTATACATGCAGTGGGATATTATTCAGTCATTAAAAATGATAAAAATCTGCCATTTACAACAATGAAGATGAACCTAATGATATAAGTCAGAGAGACATTTAACATATCACTTTTATGTGGAATCTAAAAAATAAAAAATGTATATAGTAAAACAGAATTACAGATATAGAAAAAAAACTAGTGGTTACCTTGGGAAGATGGAGGGGGAGGAACAAGCTAGGGGTATGGGATTAAGATATATATACTACAGTGTATAAAATAGACATGCAACAGGGCTATATTGTAAAGCACAGGGATTATCTTGTAATGACTTTTAATGAAGTATCTGTAAAGTATCTATTCAGTCTGTAAAAAATACTGAACCACTATGCTATATACTGAAAATTGAGACATAATTTTAAATCAATGATACTTCAGTACAAATAGAGTAAAATGCATACCCTAAATATATTATTAAAAGTAATGTAAGTTAATGCAGAGATTTGGCTAATATTGTGAATGTGCTTTTAATTTCTATTATTAATCTCTGTTTAGCAAAAATCAGAAAGTGTGGTCACCCTCCCTTAGTTAGAGGTGTCACAAAAATCTTTGCTAACAGCGCTCTGGACTTGAATACTCCGGTTCTTAAATTCAGAGAAGGCAATGGCACCCCACTCCAGCACTCTTGCCTGGAAAATCCCATGGATGGAGGAGCCTGGTGGGGCCGCAGTCCATGTGGTTGCTAAGAGTTGGACATGACTGAGCGACTTCACTTTCACTTTACACTTTCATGCCCTGGAGAAGGAAATGGCAACCCACTCCAGTGTTCTTGCCTGGAGAATCCCAGGGACGGGGGAGCCTGGTGGGCTGCCGTCTATGGAATCACACAGAGTCGGACACGACTGAAGTGACTTAGCAGCAGCAGCTGTTCTTAAATTGATGTTGCTGTCCCCAAATAATGGCTGCTCATTTAGTTTCCTTGACTTACAGAAAAAAAATTTTTTTTTAATTTACCATTTTAAAATTCATTTTAGGAAATCAGGTTTAGTCCAGGCCCTGATTGTTATTGGAGAAGGAAATGGCAACCCAATCCAATATTCTTGCCTAGAAAATTCCATGTACAGAGGAACCTGGCAGGGTAAAATCCATGCGTGGGGTTGAAAAGAGTGGGACACAACTGAGTGACTATCACTCACTCACTCTGCCTGTTATAAGCAACTAAGGTCAAGGTTTATTTAATTATCCTCTGAGTTTCAGGTTTTTCTTTTCTGAAATAAAATGCTTTGGTAGATCTCTTGGAAAGCCCCTGAAATTCTAAAATCATATCATTTATATCTGTTAATTTTATCAACTAGGGAAAAGTTACATAAATGAATATGAATAATAAATTTTGTATAACCAAAAGAAAATGGCATCAATAGCATATGAAAATATTGAGAAGATTAAGGCAAAATTTATGTTTACCTCTAATTATAAATCATTGGCCATCAAAATTTTTGATAAATGCTGTCATTTTCAAATATACCCATTAAACTTGAATCATGACATGCTCAAAATTCAGTCTATTAAATTTTGTCAAAATGTTGAATGAATTTCTGAATAAGTTTCAAGTATCTTTTTTAATATATTCGATTTACATTTTGGGACAGAAAACTTTTAAACCTCTCTAATTATAGGCATTTAGAAGAATTTCAAGCAAGCATATGCTACTCTTTTGCTCTAGAATTAATTTGTATTTAGCTTCCTTGCTCATCGCTCCTTGATATTTGTATTTTCTCAAACAGCTTTATAAGTAACCAATGTACAAGTCTGATTCCAGAGCACTCACCCAACTAGAAATATGAACAGCTGTCTCCCCAGCATTCTCGAGATACAATAATCATATCAGTACTATTCTTAACACAAGTATATTTTCATAGCCCTGTAGAAATTTGAGTGCCAGCTCTCAGATGAAGCTTTACTGAAATGACCAAATGATCACGATCAAGTGTTCTCACTTATATTACCACTTTCTCTTCACCAACACATGATGCAGAGCTGATCAGTATGCTTAATATTTTAGTGGTCACGAAGCTGATTACCTGGAACATCTTACCTAGTTGAAAAAAGAACTTTTGTGACGATGGTTGGATTTGCCTGAAGAACACAATGAGAAAGAACAACTCATGTGTTTACCGAGCAGAGACATGTCATACTAACAATGCATCAGGATGACTCTGGTCACTTAGAAACACAAGACTATTTCATCACTGATTCAAATTTACTATAAAATTCTGACATCTATGCAGAAATTTTTCCTCTAGCAAACTTTACTCTGGTCTTATTTTAAGAAATTGCCAGCTACCCCGACTTTCAGCAATCGCCACCCTGATCAGGCAACCGAAGGGTCAGCATCAATGAAACATCCTTCATCAGCAAAAAGATTAAAACTTACTGAAGGCTCAGATGATGATTAACATATTTTAGCATTAAAGTATTTTTAAATTACGGTATGTATTTTGGTTTTGCTAGACATAATGCTATTGTATTCTTGACAGACCATAGTATAGTGAAAACATAACTTTCATATGTATTGGGTAACTAAAAACATTCGTGAATAAATGTTTACCACATTTATTGTGGTGCCTGGAACTGAACCTATAGTATCTCTGCGGTACAGCTGAACTTTGAAAACTGTACTCATAAATGCTGATCTGTTCTTACTGGATGTGAAGTCTTTTCATAATTCTTCTGGCCTCAACAAACAAGTCAATAATTCTCACAGTTTTTAAAAAACTACAGTTCAATTCAAAATGAAAGCATTTCCTCTGCCTCTCTGCCTCACTTTCCTTTGCTATTTTAAACTGCAAATACAACTAATTTCTAATTACCTAAAACTATCTTTAGTTCATCATGTAATTAATGGAAAATATAGTTATCATACTGTCAACACCTTCTTATAAACTTTCCTTATACTTGCAAAGCAATTAAATTATCCTCTGGTATTCTCTCTTTTTAGAAACTAAATAACCTTGATTACTTGCCCTGTTGTTATCATTCCTAAATTTACCCTTTATATCAGTCTTTCCTGCACAGCCTATAATTTTTATGTCTTTTAAATGAAGAAAATTTTAAGAAGTACTCATTTTTTCTTTTGCCTTACAAGCAAACTTTTAATGTCCAAAGTATACAAGAAGCTCACACAACTCAATATCAGAAAAACAAACAACCCAATCAAAAAGTGTGAACACACTTCTCTAAAGAAGGCATACAAATGGCTAATAAACACATGAAGAAATGCTCAACATCACTCATTATAAGAGAAACGCTAATCAGAACTACAATGAGATATCACCTCACACCAGAAAGAATGGCCATAATAATAAAAAAAAATACACCAACAACAAATACTAGAGAGGGTGTGGAGAAAAGGGAACCCTCCTACACTGCTGGTGGGAATGTAAATTGATACAGCCAGTATGGAAGATGGAGATTCCTTAAAAAACTAGGAATAAAACCACCATATGACCCAGCAATACCATTTCTAGGCATATACCCTGAAGAAACCAGAACTGAAAAAGACATGTATCCCCATGTTCATTGCAGCACTATTTACAATAGCCAGGACAAGAAAGCAACCTAGCTGCCTGTCGACAGGTGAATGGATAAGGAAGCTGCAGGACATAAGTGAAATGGAATACCACGCAGCCACAAAAGGATCGGATCTAATGAGGTCGATGAACATAGAGCCCGTTATACAGAATGAAGTGATAAAAACAAATATTGTATATTAACACTTATACATGGAATCTAGATGGAGAAGGGAATGGCAACCCACTCCAGTATTCTTTTCTAGAAAATACCATGGACAGAGCAGCCTGGAGGGCTGCGGTCTATGGGGTCCTAAAGAGTTGGACCGGAGGTGGAAATGGCAACCCGCTCTGGTATTCTTGCCTGGAGAATCCCATGGACAGAGGAGCCAGGCAGGCCACAGTCTATGGGGCCGCAAGAGTCAGACACCACTGAGCCACCAAGCACAGCACTGCACATGGAATCTAGAAGGATGGTACTGATGGACCTGCTTCAAGAGCAGCAACGGAGATGCAGGCATAGAGAACTGACTTATGGACAAGGGTAGGGGAGATGAGGGAGAGGGTGAGAGGAATGGAGAGCAGCAAGGATGCATACACACTAACATATGAGAATAGAGAGCCAACCGGAATTTGCTGTATGGATCATCGAGCCTCAAACCGAGGCTCTGTACTAACCTAGACGGGGGGATTGGGCAGGAGGTGGGAGAAAGATTCAAGAGAGAGGGGACGTATGTATACCTATGGTTAATTCATGCTGATGTATGACAGAAATCAAACCAACATTGTAAAGCAATCAATCAATAAGTATCAAAAATTGATATATATTTGATTTACAATATTGTCTTAGTACAATATTGTACAAGTTCTTACTGGCATGCCAAAAAAAGTCAAAGAGACAAACTTGGAAGTCTGGCTCTTTGGGGGAAATGCTCTTGTTTTTCAAATATCAGCAACAAATTCCATCATATAAGAGTGTGTAGCCAATTAAAACATGTCTACAGGCCATGTCTGCTACACAGTGTCCCCTCTGGAGTAGATGATTTTTTTTTAACCCTCTCTTCTCCTCCTTCCTCTCTCCTTGGCCATGGTGCTCTGCCTTTTGAGATGTTCCTGTGGCATCTCTAAGTTCCCTGTCTTCAGGAAAATTATCACCATTTCATGATCCAGGAGGGTTTCCAGGTACAGTCTGTGCAAAGAATACTGTGCAGACTCAGCTAAGCCATGCAACCTTGAACCCGTTTGCTCTTCTGAAAACTGATCCAACGACAGCCACCTCGCAGGAGTGTGGAAGGATTAAATAAGACCAGGCAGGAGGAAGCAACTGGCAGGGGAGGAGTTAGCTGTGTGTGGAGCGCCTGCTGGGCTCAGCACTTGCTGAACATCATCAGACATTTCAATGAGAGGTGTGTGAGCTCCTTACCTCTGGGGGCGCGGATGGCTTGGCTGGCTGTAACATTCTTGAAAGAGAATCTATTGGCCAAGTTCACCAGAGGGTGACCTGGACAGCCCAGAGGCCTGGCTGGGAGATGGAGAAATTGTCAAGGATGAGAGAGCAGTGATTTCACCCCCTGGAAGGCAGGAACCCAACAGCATCCTCTGCCCCCAGCTGCCACCCCCCACCCCCCCA
>SJYX01017054.1:84909-103259 GCA_006410675.1 Oreotragus oreotragus
GACAGAAATCAAACCAACATTGTAAAGCAATCAATCAATAAGTATCAAAAATTGATATATATTTGATTTACAATATTGTCTTAGTACAATATTGTACAAGTTCTTAGTACAATATTGTACAAGTACTTAGTACAAGTACTTACTTGTACTTACTTGTACTCAAGTGTACTTACTTGTACTCAGCACAGTGATTCAGATTTCTTTTTTCCCTTAAAAGTACAAGTATATAAGAGAGAAAACTTTGGTTCTTTTAATGAACATAATTCTACTCCTTCTTTCTGCTCTTTTTTTAAAATACTTTCCTCCAAAAAGCAAATGGCTATAAAATAAAATATTCACAAATTTCCATAGTACTAGTAATTCTAATTACAAAGATCTCAAACTCTAAGACAATGATAAGCATGATTAGTTATAACAAGGCCCAGACAGGTGCCTCAATAGCAAAGTCCAATGACTTTGCTCACAGCACGTCCCTAAAGTACCCTGATTTCCTCACTGCTTAATAATCACCTGGGAGACTAGCTAAATGCAGATTCTGGCTCCTTACATCTGGGGTGGAGTTTGAGATTCTGCACTTCTTACAGGCTGCAGATGCCAGGGACCTCACTTTAAGTAGGAAGGGCATAAACGACAATATTCTTGTTCACTGACAAAAAGGAGATATGAATCAACATCAAGTTTTCCTAGATGGATGACTATTTTATAAGACATGAAATGAAATCACTCTCCTCAAATTCATTTGTCATATAATTGTATTAGCATACTAAATGTCCTTTATTATACTTGAATCCTGGCAAAAAGGGCTTATTTTGCAAGGGTGGAGAAATCACTTTTAAATTTGTTTTGTGCCATAACCAACAAATGTGCTCACTGTCATATGCAGAGAAGGAAAGTTCCTATCTAAGAGAAGCATGCCCTTGTCTAGGAACACTCAAAGATATTTTAGGAAAAAAAACTGAAATTTAAATCACATAGGAAAGTGAACAATCCAAATCATGTCTTTCTTGCATATACACTGTGATCTGATATTTAAACAAACCCCCACTCTGACATTAGCTGGTGTTAAACTGTCAAGCCAAGAACTGGGAAGTTTCTGAGATTTTATCCTTCTTGCAAGTTAACAAGTAATCCTCCTATAGTTTCACAGATACTGACAGAAAAATGGAAGCTTTTTGGGTCAGAGAGCAAAGACTGCTGCTTATTACTCACAGCAATACCAGTCGCAGTACCAACAGCCAGAGTGCCATCTTAAATCCCCACAGAGGAATGGGAAGAGGGCCAGGGGTCATGCGTAAGCAGTAGGTGTGTTTCAGGCAAGGGACTGAGTGCAAGATGAGGAAGTCCTGAGTTTATTTAGGGGCTGCTGACAGCTGACCCATCCCTCCTTCCCACAGATTGACAATATCTTAATTACTAGGCATTGTAAATCTCTACTGAGGAGGGAGACCTCTCTATCTGTACTCATCCAATAATGTATATAAATCTGAGCAAATTTATTAATGCTCAGACTTGAAGAAATGTGACATATTCACAAAGAACTGTCTGCTAATGGTTGGTAGAAAAGTGTTGGAAGATAACAAAAATAATAACCAGAATAATGTTTACAATAAAAAGAACACTTTACATGTTATTCCATTTGGCTCTCAACAAAGGGTGGCAAGTTAAATATGATTCTGTCCATTTCAAAGAGAAGGAAAAGCGCTAATCTCTTAGGCCTTAGGCTGATTGTATAAACTCACATGCTGGTGGTGGTGTAGTCAACTAAGTCGTGTCTGACTCTGTGACACCATGGACTATAGCCCACCAGGCTCCTTTGTCCATGGGGTTTCTCAGGCAAGAATTCTGGAGTGCATCACTATTTCTTTCTCCAGGGGATCTTCTGAGCCCAAGAATCAAAGCTGGGTCTCCTGCACTGTGAACAGATTCTTTACCAGCTGAGCCACCAGGGAAGCCAACTGTATTATCTCTATGCAATTTTATGAGCCCATCTAAGAGGCAGGATTGTGAGAAGGTTGGGACAGAGGACACTTAACCAGAGGCGAACCTGACAACTATTACTAGATCCTTTCATCATGATCATCCCTTCCCAGTCTCCCAATAAGGCACTGGAGTCTCACATCTTATTTTGCCCTGACGTTTACAGATTGTCACCTCTAGAATTACTGCTTCATGACTACAATTGGGCAAAGAGTAGAATTTACTTATTTATTGTTAAGAGGCTATCTTGTACAACTAATAGCAAATATAAGGAACTATATTTTAATTATTCTTTTGATGAGTAATCAAAGATAGCATTTTATAATGACCATAAATCAGGAGGGCCTCCTATAAGAAAACTGATTCAAAGATTTACTAAATCATAAATTAACATTTAGATAGCATTTTATAATGAGCATAAATTAGAAGAGCTTCCTATAAGAAAACTGACTCACAGATTTACTAAATCATAAATAACATTTCAATCTAGTACTTAAATAAAAAGATATGTGGTTTTTTTCTTGAAACACAAGACCTTCTTCTTCAGTTGTTAATTTTTACATATTGCCCATCATCAGCTTACATTTTCCTTTCATCCTTCACTGGCTTGCAGTATTTTACTCCTAAAGTGTCAAATTTGCTCACTTTCATAAACAAATTCCCCTCTTTGTGTCAACATTTGAAATTTTGCCTGTAAATCAGAACATGCTGTCATTGAATTGCTGTTCTTATCATCTACCACTTACTTCTATCAAAGCATATAACTGGATTAGTGGGAAAACAGCTACATTATGCGTGCATTAAAGCTTTGCCTAACAGCAGGCTTCCTTTCTGTAACAAAGAACAGCCCTGGAGATTACAGAAACACTAGGAAATGATGCAATATTTGTTTTGACATCTTATGTGTGATTGAAGCACAAAAATTACCGGTCTCAAAGAAAAGAGACTTAGATATATAAGCCGAAAGGTGAGAAGCTGCTTGATTTTTCCGTCTGGTGGTTCTAGGCAATGCTGGGAAAGCGTTCATACAGATTGCATCTTAACTCTGGATGGCAGACATGATCTTAGGTATGAGGGTGAAGAGAAATGCATGCAGGCTTTGTGGGAAGATTATTGTCAAAGTTACAGAATCACTACCATGTTTCCTCAGTGCCTTATTATTATGCCTCCCTGAAGTTATAAAAGCTAAAAGTTGTAATATCTCTTTGTTAGACTTTCAAATAGTTTCAGAAAGAAAAACATATACAGGCACATCTATGTGCCTACACACACACAGTCCAGGAGATTATAACTGTGTTAGTAGGTTTTATTTCCTGTTGAATCTTTATATCGTTAGATTGCTACATTTCTATTTAATGAGAAAGGCCTATCTGTTAGAGACAGAAATAGGATTTTACTTTCATTTGACCCATATGTTGCATAATAATTAATTCTCTTTATATGTATTGCTTTCAGGTATTTTATTTTCACCTAATAAAACTGGAGAATTTCTTTTAAATTATGAGGTTGATATTTTTGACATTAAATATTATATAAATGCAAATAACAATCTAGATAGTTTGACTGAAACAAGAGGACATATGATAAAGTAAATAAATTTATAAAAAGATACCTAAGCAAAATGTATAATCCAGATATAATATCTAAGTATTTATTTGTAATTATAATAATCCAATTCATATGTTTTTTTCAAGTAAAATAAAGCAGGTTTCTTAAAAGAATTCCTCTATCAAAGCATAATTTTCTTCTTCAAAATTTAATAATAAATTTAGACTTAAAAGAAGCTTTTATCCTCACTTTTATAATCATAAAAACTAATCATACTGTACTTTTGAATTTCTAAGAATTCTAATAGTTTGGAATTTTACTTAAATACATCAGATATGCACTAAAATCAGTAAACTTATTTACAATTTCCTTCAGGAGCTAGTCACATAACTTTGTGGGTAAATCTACACTAATAAATGAAGATGGATATACTCCAATCCTGGCTTCTCCCTTAGAAAAGCTACTACAAACAAAACCTTGTGAGCACCAGGAGACCCCACAGAGACTGAGCCAGACTTGCCTTTGAGAGTTTTGAGTGTCTCCTGCAGAGGTACGCGCCGGCAGCGGCCTGCCACAGGGGCGGGGCTCTGGGTGTAGCAGACCTGGTGTGGCACAAGCTCTCTTGGAGGAGGTTGCCATTCCCCACCGTAGTTCAGTTCAGTTCAGTTCAGTCGCTCAGTCGTGTCCGACTCTTTGCGACCCCAAGAATCGCAGCACGCCAGGCCTCCCTTTTCATCACTGTCTCTCGGAGTTCACTCAGACTCACGTCCATCGAGTCCGTGATGCCATCCAGCCATCTCATCCTCGGTCGTCCCCTTCTCCTCCTGCCCCCAATCCCTCCCAGCATCAGAGTCTTTTCCAATGAGTCAACTCTTCGCATGAGGTGGCCAAAGTACTGGAGTTTCAGCTTTAGCATCATTCCTTCCAAAGAAATCCCAGGGCTGATCTCCTTCAGAATGGACTGGTTGGATCTCCTTGCAGTCCAAGGGACTCTCAAGAGTCTTCTCCAACACCACAGTTCAAAAGCATCAGTTCTTCGGTGCTCAGCTTTCTTCACAGTCCATCTTTCACATCCATACATGACCACAGGAAAAACCATAGCCTTGACTAGGCAGACCTTAGTCGGCAAAGTAATGTCTCTGCTTTTGAATATACTATCTAGGTTGGTCATAACTTCTCTTCCAAGGAGTAAGCATCTTCTAATTTCACGGCTGCAGAGCCACCAGAATTTACACAGGACTGAGGAAACAGACTCTTGGAGGGGACAAACAAAACTCTGTGCACCAGGACACAGAAGAAAGGAGCAGTGACCCAACAAGAGGCTGACCCAGACTGGCCTATGAGTGTCCAGGAGGCTCAGTGGGGGTGTGGGTTGGCAGTGGCCTGCTGCATGGCTGGGGGCACTGAGTGTGTGCATGGACCTTTTGAAGGAGGTAGCCATTACTTTCATTACCTCCACCATAGTTTGGCCTCAGGTCAAACAACAGGGAGGGAACACAGCCCCGCCCATCAACAAAAAATTGGATTAAAGATTTACCAAGCATGGTGCTGCCCATCAGAGCAAGACCCAGTTTCCCCCTCAGTCAGTATCTCCCATCAGGAAGCTTCCATAAGCCTCTTATCCTTATTTCTCAGAGGGCAGACAGAATGAAAACCACAATCACAGAAAACTAAACAGTCTGATCACATGGACCACAGCCTTGTCTAACCCAGTGAAACTATGAGCCAGGCCGTGCAGGGCCACCCAAGACAGATAGGTCATGGTGGAGAGTTCTGACAAAATGTGGTCCACTGGAGAAGGGAATTGCATACCACTTCAGTATTCTTGCCTTGAGAACCCCCATGAACAGTATGAAAAGGCAAAAAGATATGACACTGAAAGATGAACTCCCTAGCTTGGTATGTGCCCAATATGCACAAGGAGAACAGTGGAAAAATAACTCCAGAAAGAATGAAGAGATGGAGCCAAAGCAAAAACAACACCCAGCTGTGGATGTGACTGGTGATGCAAGTAAAGTCCAATGCTGTAAAGAACAACACTGGATAGGAACCTGGAATGTCAAGTCCATGAATCAAGGTAAATTGGAAGTGGTCAAACAGGAGATGGCAAGAGTGAACATCGACATTTTAGGAATCAGTGAACTAAAATGGGCTAGAATGGGTGAATTTAACTCAGATGACCATTATATCTACTACTGCGGGCAGGAATCCCTTAGAAGAAATGGAGTAGCCCTCAGAGTCAAAGAGAGTCTGAAATGCAGTACTTGGGTGCAATCTCAAAAAGACAGAATTGTTAGGTCATTAGAACAGGAAAAAGGAGTCCAAAATGATGGTGGCTAAAAGACAAAGAAGGGAAAAGCCTGCAAAAAATAGTACAAAGTAAGGTCTGAGGACCAGAATGAGGACCTCAGGTAAAAAAAACAAACAGCCCTCCTGGCTAGCCCAATTTACATAGGGCAGGCTCGGGGTTGGGGGTGGGGGACATATAAAAAGAGGAGCCAAAATTGAGCCAGGGGACTGTCTTCTCTTTGCATCTTTTGGGTCAGCATGCCCTCATGCCTCGAGGATGTATTTTCCTTTACTTTCTAAATAAAACGGAGTTGTAACACAGAGCTGTAATACTGGTCCGTCTGAGGGCTGTAACACTCGTCTGTGCATTGCTTCAAATTTTTGTTGCGACAAGACAGAAGCAAGGAAATTACTAATTCCTCTGACAGAATGATCTCTATTCATTTCCAAGGCAAACCATTCATCACAGTAATCTAAGTCTATGTCCCAACCAGTAATGCTGAAGAAGCTGAACGGTTCCATGAAGACCTACAAGACCTTCTAGAACTAACACCCAAAAAGGATACCTTTTTCATTACAGGGGACTGGAATGCAAAAATAGGAAGCCAAGAGATACCAGGAATAACAGGCAAATTTGGCCTTGGAGTACAGAATGAAGCAGGGCAAAGGCCAACAGAGTTTTGCCAAGAGAATACACTATAAACAGCAAACTACATTTTCTATTTATTTATGAAGTTTACATCAGTAATATTATCTACCTCACAAAGTTGTTGTAGAGAACAAATGAGTAACTATTAAAAACACATAGACCACTCCCTGCACATCATGAGCAGTGTTAACAAAAATTAACTCTAATAATTCACTACGATATGACGAAATTAAAGATTAATACATAAATTAGATAAACAATGACAAATATCTACTTTAGATCTTGTTTGTATTTATTTTCTGAAGAACAAATTTATGTCTGGAATAATAGAAGTTATTATTATTTAGTGACCTTTCAATTCTGAAAATGTACTAATCGTTTTTCTCAGATAACAAAAGCAAACAAAAATATATAATTAATAACAAATCAGAGTATAGTTGACAAAAGTATCTCCTTATGGTAAACAACAGCCATAAATCACTAAAATAAAGAAATTGTACTAACGAATCTCAACCAAACAAGCCATTATACTAGGAACTAAGACCACTAATAAATTTCTCTAGGAACAGAGTGTGAAATCACTATGACTTCATCTTTCAAATATTATTTTGCAATATTTACCTTAGAACTTGCACGAATTATACATCTTTTAATATCACTCTTCTTCCTATTTTTGAATATGTAATTTTAATCTCTGATATTTTAATCTCTGATATTGAGATACATTACTTCCCTATCAAATGCATGCAGAGTTCTTTTTAAAAGCAACATATTCACTTTACTTACACGCTTTCAGTCACATAGTCAAGCTACATCATGTGAGCATGCCCCAGCAAGGATTTACTGTGAGCTGTCAGCGAGCTGTCAAGGCATCAGTAAAGTCTGTATTAACCTGATTCACAGAGATCACAAGGAAACTTCGTGCAATTTTGTTTCAAAAGAACTTAGTTAACAACTCTCTTTAAAGAAACACCCATTGGACAACTATATTTTCAGGAAAAGCAAAAGTCAATCACAATTTCATCTAAGTTCTTTATTTTAGTTAGGAAAGAATCATTAGTTCCTGGCTAAATGTTGAAAGCATAAAATTCATTCAAATTCATTTCTATTGTTTAGTCAGGAAGTCTTTAAAACATACTTTTAAAAGTATTGTTCAGTTTCAACTTAAGTAGATGCTACTGGTGCCGCACCCATATTTCCACACGTGTCATCCCAAATTTAACTGCACAAGGTTTCTAGGAGCCTTCTGCTTGTGCCCAAGGTGGCGTGGGAACACTAGGAAATTAACATTCCTTGGGAGCCATCATTAACTTCAAAGGCTCTAACATATTGTCCGCTTGGAAAAAAAGAATAATTTCAATTCATGCAATCTACGTTGGTTCTCAGAATTTCCAAGGATTAGCTCTATTCACTCTGAGTGGTAACTTATTTGGTAGTCCATTCTGTGTTAGTTTTCTTCTTTTTTGGTTTTATTTCTTACATCTGTCTAAATCTTTCCCAGAATTACTTTCCATACAAGCCATTTGTACTTGAATCCTATCTCATGAAATATTTCAAAGGAGAATGAGGACATCCAACAAACAGGACTGAGAACACTGAACTTCCAGGTTCTCCTACACCCTCTGAACAGGCGGAAGTAACCTCTTCCCCTTAGAGCGTAGTAGTTTTTCCATGCTAGAGACCATACATGATGAAGCCTGCTATCCTCAAGATCTGAGCTCATCTTCCTCATGGTTCTAGGCAACAAATAGACCAGGTCTCAACATGGCTTACCTGGAAAAATAGTCTCTGTTCCAGGTTAACAGAAGAAGAAAATACGCAGCAAAAGAGACCCAATATTTGTGTAATATGAATCAGCAGATAGTGGGATAACATGCCAGGGAATGGATGTTGATGGATTTTGGGGCAAAAACCACCTGGGCATTAACTTGGTGTGGAGGAGGAGTAAGCAGACAGATAAGAAAACACGTGGACTCCTGCACACTGGCAAATGGCTTGGCTGGCTGGCCAATGCCCTTGAAGAATCAAGACTGGAAGACCTTCCCCAGATAAAGAGTTCTGGAGAAGAAGCATAAGGATGGATCTGCGGGAGCAGGCATCAAATGTGCAGACGTCTGTTTGAAATCAATCACACTGGACAACATTCCTTACAGAGGAGGTACTAAATAATGGGGTAGATAGGAGGATTTGTCCACAGGAAGTCATCCAGCCTTTGTATGTAGGAACTGCAAATAAATGCAATAACCAGGTAGCAGAGAGAGAGGGAATTTATGTGGACCTAAAAATATAGGCTCTTTCTCACCTAGCATGTATACCTATTGCCACTGGTGAATGGCCAACCCACTGGAAATTATTCAATGGTGAGAATTCAATACAGTATCACTCTTCAAAAAGACATTTAACAACTTGATATCAAACAGGTTATAACCAGTCTTTATTTATAATTTTGGAATGGGGTAAGGTCAATTTTGTTTTACTTGTTATTGATAAATATTTCAGTTAAGCGTTCCTCTTCCTGTTTACATTTCCTCATCCACTAAGATAATCCTCTGAACTGTCTGATTTATCATGAAGGGTTATCATTATAGAATGTTGCACAACCTCGCCTCAAATCAAGCAATCTATTTTATGGTAAAGGAGGTCCAACAACAAACAAATGACCACAGAATCCACTGGGTCTATGATATAATGCATCACTTGGGAACTGCCAGTCTGAAAAAAAAAAAAAATTGGGATAGATCGTCTCTTGTATGTGAAAGCTCCAACATGGAGATTTCAGTCTTTGAATTAAAATGCTGCCTATCAGGATGCAGTTTATACTTTGTACCATGGCATGAAGACCACTGATGACCTGGCACAAGACTGTATCCACTCATAAAAAAACAATGGTTAACTTGTCAGGAACTTTTAAATGTTAAAAGGATCAATTCAACAAGAGAATATAGCACTTGTAAATAACTATGCACACAATATAGGAATGCCTAAATACATAAAGCAAGTATCAGCAGACACAAAAGGAAAGATGACTGTAATACAGTAACAGTAGGGGACTTTAAGACCCTGCTTTCATTAATGGCTAGATCATCCATATAAAAAAACCAGTGAGGAAAGAAACACTGGTCTTGAATGACATGTTAGGTGCCATCTTTAAGGACTACTAACCGGATACAGTGGATTCTGCACAGGTTTCTAGCTACCATCACCTGCAGCTCTCTGTTTCAGTTCCCTCTTTATGACCGGAGGCTACTGTCTCCACACACATGGAATGCTGGTACACACGTCACATGACCCACACTTCACAAACTCCAGTTTACATGACCTCGAGGCAGAATAACAGTTCATATACCATACAGCTTCTAGAGTTCCTCAATAGGACTGAGTTCCTTTAAACCAAATTTCTTTAATTGGTTTCCTTCCTTTCCTTGTCTCACTTCCTTTAATTGGTTGTGTTTCTTGGGATCATGTCACAGATAAATCCATTTACACTGGACTCCGTTAGTAAGAATCAGGAATAAGCCATATTAAGACATTAATCATGTTTAATGTCAGCTGGTTTTATATAAATTTCATTTGATATGCCAAATCTGTACTGAATTTAATGTTTTTACAATTTCCTCTTTTGCTATGCCAAACATAACATTTTTGTTAACCTTTCCAATGCAGTTGTAATAAATATGTTTATGTATAAATTAAACTAATTGATTACCTTCTCTAATCAATTTATTTCAGAGACTGACCATTACATTTTACTTGTACACATTTTGTTGAATATGTTATGAGCTAACACACGGAGTCAGGTTGTAAAATCAGACTAACATTAATCAGAGCTCTTATGCAGTATCAAACTTTACTAATAATATCAAGGATATAAACAAGCTAGGGTTTCCCAGGTCGCTAAGAAGGTAAAGAATCTGCCTACAATGCAGGAAACTTGGTTTCGATTCCTAGGTTGGGAAGGTCCTCTGGAGAAGGGAATAGTGATTCCAGTATTCTTGCCTGGAGAAGTCTATGGACAGAGGACCCTAGCAGGCTACAGTCCATGGGGTCTCAAAGAGTTGGACATGACTGAATGAATAATACTTTCTTGGATAAGCTAAAGGACTGCTAAATGTTCAGATGAAACATAGAAAGAACTGGGCATGGAGGGGAGTTCCTAGGTGTGACAAGCTGAACTGTCTCCCCCTCAAATTCCTATGTTGAAGTCCTAATCCCTACTATCTCCAAATGTAACAGTAAACATAGGTAATATTTTTTTTAATGAGGTGACAAAAAACAACAAAATTCTGTAAGGCAATCATCCTTCAGTTAAAGAACAGATAAATTTTTTAAAAAGAGGGAGGGGACACATGGAGAAAAAAAATGAGACCATCAGGGTCTCAAGACTGGAACATGACAGCCTTGAGCATGCTGCTGCTGCTAAGTCACTTCAGTCGTGTCCGACTCTGTGTGACCCCATAGACGGCAGCCCACCAGGCTCCCCCATCCCTGGGATTCTCCAGGCAAGAATACTGGAGTGGGTTGCCACTTCCTTCTCCAATGCATGACACCAATATCATTGGTGCCCTTTATAAGAAGAAGAAGAGAAATCAGTCTGCATAGAAAGATGACCAAAGGAAGCGGCAGCAAGAGGGCAGCAGCTTGCAAGCCAAGAAAGTGGCCTCAGGAGAAACTGACCCTGCTGGCACCACGATCTTGGACTTCCACTCACTAGAACTGTGAGAGAAAAATTTCTTTAGTTTAAGCCACCAAGTCTGTGTTATTCTGGTTAAGTAGCCTTAGAAAACTAATAGACCAGATCTTCCCTTACTGTATTGAAGACACTCTTCTGGGGCCAGATGAAATAAGTCTCAAAAGAGGCTTGCAGCATTCCTTGTATAATGGGAGTATTTAAACCATGAAATATTTCCAGTTTATTACCCAGAGTGTTATACTACCTACTAGGTATTTTTAAAGCCATCTTGCCACACTGATCTTGAGTTCTATTTATATTACCCTCGTGTGTGAAAGTCTCTCAGTCGCGTCTGACTCTTTGCAACCCCATGGACGATACAGTCCCCGGAACTGCCCAGGCCAGAATACTGGATAGGTAGCCTTTCCCTTCTCCAGGGGATCTCTCCAACCTAGGGATTGAACTCAGGTCTCCCACGTTGCAGGCAGATTCTCTACCAGTTTAGTCACAAAGGAAGCCCTATGTTACCCTTAGCTAGGGATATTCCACTAAAAGCATTTTCAAAGTAATTTGTCTTCCCCTTAGTAAACTATCTAGCTACTTGAGGCTCTGGTTGACGAGATTAACTCAGTTCCTCTGACTACGTTTTTCTCCCAGTGGGTGCCCTTCCAGTGAAGGGAGTAAACTGACTGTAAACCACCTGCTTTAACTTCCTCCCACTTGGTTTCAGAGGCAGAGCCATTCTCTTATGTTTAATACAAAATGATTTCACCACACTTACTTCTTCTGTTACTTTCACCTCTATGAATACAACCACTTCAAACATGAAACTAAATCAACCAGTGCACAGTCATGAGATTTTCTGCCAAAATACTATGAATTACAATGAGATACAGTAACATTCATTCTGTCCTGCTTTATTTGCTTCAGAATTCAAAGCTCTCTACTTATGAGAGGAAGGTCTAACATGGTTCCTGGAAATAAGACTTTTAAGAAAGCATATTCAAATATCTATTAGTTCTCATGTTAATAATAATAATAAATAAACTTTAAAATTATACTACATTATGGACATATGTCCAGTGTGAAAGTTGAGAATTATAATGAACAGAAAAGAGTCATACAATTATACTGCAAAGCCAATACTTATTGGGAGTTAAAATGACATCAATGAGTACAGGGGTGCATGTCAGCTTTTTAAGCTTCTCTGAGACAAGGAGAATATATATATACTGTTTTCCCTTCATATTCATTGCTTTAATCATTTCTCTCATGGGCACAAACACTGAGAAAGGACCTTGGTGTGAAAGTATAGGAGAATGAGTAACAAGAGAGAACAGCTTAGTAAGACAGTCTTG
This sequence comes from Oreotragus oreotragus, assembly GCA_006410675.1. NCBI lineage: Eukaryota > Metazoa > Chordata > Mammalia > Artiodactyla > Bovidae > Oreotragus > Oreotragus oreotragus. The sequence goes on from SJYX01017054.1 coordinate 97,400, forward strand.
TAATAGGACCAGAAATATCTCAGCCTATCTGTGACAAAACACAATCAGACACTTAAAATCAGAGAGAGATAAAAATTCTAGATTTAACTCAACAAAAATGCAATCATCATATACTTACTGAAGCTACATTCACAAAATCGTCATCCGAGAGGGTTTCCAACATTTCGGAGACAGATGTTCGGATCAGTTTAAGTGTCAATCCACTAACACTCCCACTCCTATTTTAAAACAAAAAACAGATCCACACATGTTAATGATTATGCATTTAGTCAACATCAGACACCCTAAGGAAATGCAACTTATGCACTGACACTATATAATATTAACATAATTTTGTCTTTAAAATATCAGTACTGGAAAAATTCCTATTTTTGATAGCAAGTAGAAATAAATTACAAGAAATTTGGTCTTTCTTTGCTACAAGCATCAGAATGTATTTCTTTCTAATTACAAAGATGAAAATTACATTTCAAGTGATAATTTTAAGACACTACAGATATTCATGGCATATTCACTTTTTAAAGAAATATGTACTGAATATCAGCTCTATTAGCCAAGTTAGAAGTGAGGGCTACAGAGGTTAATATAATACAGTCATTGCTCTAAGAGCCCACTATTCGACTTGATTAAACAATTATTATATAGCAGCATAAGAATTTGATAATAGATTTGTAAACACAATGCCTTGTTTTATTCCTAAAGTAGATATTCTCAGGGATTTAGTCATCATTTATCTTGTCTTTATATATTTTATGATCCTGGATGACCTCGCCTATTTTTGTGGTGCATCTCCAGGCCACTTGTTGCTGCTGTTCATTTACTAAGTCATGGCCAACTCTTTGTGACCCCACGGAATACAGCATGCCAGGCTTCCCTATCATTCACTATCTTCCTGAAGTTTCCTCAAATTCATGTCAATTGAATTGGCGATGCTATCTAACCATCTCATCCTCTGCCGCCCCCTTCTCCTTTTGCCTTCAATCTTTTCTAGCCACTGGGCAATTAACTTTCACTTTTGTATCTTTTGTATTCACTTTTGTAGCTCCTAACTTTCCCCAGTTTTATTTTTCTAGCTGTTTGTTAAATGACTATGGGTTCAGTGTCCAAAATGACACATTAGTCCCAAAACTTACTTTTCTTTCCTACCTATGCCCTTGATATCAACCCCACCAGATCTCAGCCATTCAGTTTCATTATTCCTCTCAACTTTCCTTCCCATTCAGACCACCTCTTTTATTCATTGTACTTTACAGCATTCTCTCCATCCTCTTTCCATTTTAGCTTATGTGTTTACCACCTCAAGATCCAGAGCCTGAGTAACAACCATTCATCTCTTAGTTCCTTCTCTGCCCCGGCTGCTGCTGCTGCTGCTGCTAAGTCGCTTCAGTCGTGTCCAACTCTGTGAGACCCCATAAACGGCAGCTGACCAGGCTCCCCCGTCCCTCAGATTCTCCAGGCAAGAGTACTGGAGTGGGGTGCCACTGCCTTCTCCAGTGCACGAAAGTAAAAGTGAAAGTGAAGTCACTCGGTCGTGTCTGACTCAGCGACCCCATGTACTGCAGCCCACCAGGCTCCTCCGTCCATGGGATTTTCCAGGCGAGAGTACTAGAGTGGGGTGGCACTGCCTGCCCCGTGCTAACAGGTGAAAATTCTGGCAGCATATCTTCATCCACCAATGTTACCTATAAAATGTTGCTGTTTCATCACCAAGTCGTAGCTGACAACTCTCCAACACTATGGACTGTAGCCCATCAGGATCTCTGTCCATGGGATTTCCCAGGCAAGAATGCTGGAGTGGGTTGCTATTTCCTTCTCCAGATGATTCTTCCCGACCCAGGAAGTGAACCTGTGTCTCCTGAGAGCAGGCAGATTCTTTACCATTGAGCCACCAGGGAAGCCCTACCCACAAAACAGTTACCTACAAAACATCCAAGAATCCTAAAAGCCTTGCATTCAGAAAGTTTCATTGTCTTCTCTCCCTCCTACCTCTATAGTAGGAGAGGTATAGTCCCTTTATATGTTCTATATAGTCCCTCTATATGTTCTCAACAATGCCCTTTGCTTCTATCAATTCTCCCACCTGAAACTCCACTCTCTTTTCTCTCCCTTCCATGTCTGCCTTGTTAAATCTTAGCTATAAGGATTTAATTCTAATTTTATCCCCTTAATGAAGTCTTTCCTGACACTCTAAATTGAAGTGTGCTCTCTCACCTATGTATTCCTTCAGTGCTGTGTCATACTTTATATCTCGCACTTTCTATAATTGTTTTAAGTTATTTGTGAATATGGTTTCATTTCACTAATACATTTGAATCATCTCTGAGAGGAGGAACCGTGTCTTAATAATCTTTGTCTCTATATCTTCATATTGTATATAAGATACTCTCAGTTTAGTTCTGTTGAAATAATTTTTTGAAACGCCATTACAATCTCATGCACATTTATTTTTCACTTTAGTAGACCTTATGCATTCTAAATATTTTAATATAAGAAGTTATGTCTGGACATTAGCATATATCCAATAGGACTACAACATATTGCATTCCCATTTAGATTTATATTTCCAGAAGACTATCAAGGATTAGCAAATGTACAAAACCTACAATAATTTAATTTAAAAAGATGAAGTTTAAACTCATTTTAACAAATGAAATGAAATTTAAATTTAAGTTATATTTGTTGACTTCATTTATCGTCTCTTTCTCAGGCAAGATTATAAGATTTTAAACTTGTTTACTTCAGGTTATAATGGAGAAATTTTCAAATGCTGACAATATCCTGTGAAATGAAATTAGTTGCCTATAAAAGATGGAATTTTGTTACCTCCAGTGGCAAAGAACAGATGAAAGTGAAATTGTCAGTTGCTCAGTCATGTCCAAATCTCTGTAACTCCATGGACTGTACCCACCAGGATACTCTGTCCATGGAATTCTCCAGGCAAGAATATTGGAGTGGGTTGCCATTCCCTTCTCCAGGGGGTCTACTTGATGCAGGGACTGAACTCAAGTCTCCTGCACTGCGGGCAAATTCTTTTTGCACCACCAGGGAAGTAAGAACAGATGAGGATATAATCTTTTTCTCTCAGGGAAAATAATAAAAGCTTGTATACCTCATGTTTTTTATTCTGTAGTATTGCTCTTAAAAACTGAATCTTCATGGCAGGATATAGTCTTCCCTATGTTCTACAGTTTCAAATTTCAATTTCAATCTTATTGGAAGATTATACACACATACCTACCTTGAAACAATGTGACAACCAATATAAAAACTAATGAATTTTTTTCTTGTATTTCAGCATTTCCCTTGAGAAAGTTCCAGTATGGACATGTAATATAACTAGTAGTAATCTATTTTCTGACCAATCCCTAAAAGATATTTGGATCAATAGTGACTAAGTGACGTGAAGCGAAGTCAAGTCGCTCAGTCGTGTCCGACTCTTTGCGACCCGTGGACCGTAGCCCACCAAGCTCCTCCGTCCAGTGACTAAGTGCCATCTAAACAATTCTACATTTTTGGTAGCAGAAACTGATTGGTTTTAGCGACCATGTACTTTAATACTGTTTAACAAGCAAAAAGCTAGAAGCAAATTAATAATTTTTCAAAAAGCTTAGACTTCAGAACAAAGTCATAATTTTAAATTCTGACAGACTCCTCTCATTTTCAACAAGAGAATTTTTGTTTGTTTTGTTACTGTCTTAATTTGATTGCTTTGTCTGTATATAGACAAAGTCATAATAATTATTCTTGGTTTTTTTCTTCCCCACCTATTTCTAGTCTTAAACTATTACTGCTACCAAAAACCCTTCCTATATTCTCAGTATGTAAAAAATAATGTAATGTTTAACTACTTACACATCAACCAGAATAAGCATGTCTTTTGGAGATGCAGCTCCTTGGATGTACCTGAAACAAATACACTCATATGAGTATTTTTTTTTTTCTTGTAAAATCTCAAACACTGATATTTGTTGAATTGCTATTTACTGATCTCTGAGGCATTTTCCAAGCATGGCCCTATGTCCTTCCTATCTGGGTAGATAATACTATGTAATTCATGATTCTGCAACATCAACTAGATGTGTTTTTCTTCCCCACCTATTTCTAGTCTTAAACTATTACTGCTACCAAAAACCCTTCCTATATTCTCAGTATATAAAAAATAATGTAATGTTTAACTACTTACACATCAACCAGAATAAGCATGTCTTTAGGAGATGCAGCTCCTTGGATGTACCTGAAACAAATACACTCATATGAGTATTTTTTTTTTTTCTTGTAAAATCTCAAACACTGATATTCGTTGAATTGCTATTTACTGATCTCTGAGACATTTTCCAAGCATGGCCCTATGTCCTTCCTATCTGGGTAGATAATACTATCTAATTCATGATTCTGCAACATCAACTTAAAAACATAATATTTAACATAATAGAGATATCAGAGGTATAATATTTAAAGTATGTTTTGAAGGTATTTATTACAAAGGAAAAAGAGATGTGCTTTAATACTAGGAGTATAAGAAATTAACTTCTGGAAGAGTATTTCCCTAAGGGTGGAAAAAAGTTATCCTAAATTCCATTTTGCTGACCACAGTTTTCAAAACTCACTCTAAGGAATAATAATAAAAATAAATAATAAGATTATGTCATTAATTTAAATACACACACACAAAATTCCCACAAAAATAAATAGGTGTCTAGGAAAGTGAAAAAGCAGTATCAAGTTAAGGGAAATGACACAATAAAGTAATTAGAAACAGAGCAATATATAATGTTATTTCTAAGAGTTTCAATGAGTGGTTTTCAAACTTTACAGTATCTAGAAGTCACCTGGAGAGTCAGTTCAAAATGTTGATCGTCACACTAAGCCCCAGTCCTATAGATTCAGAAACTCTGTGTATGAAAAGAAACTCTAGGAGAATAGCTTAGTTACTGTAGACATAAAGTTGACTAAAGGTAAAGAATCCCCAAAGCTCCTGGTGCCTGGCTGTAGACTGATGGGAACTAGGGGCCTGCCTTCCCTAACAAAAAGACCTGAGTCTGAACTCACTGTTCTACTTATTGTCCACCACTCTGAATCTAACTTCTCAGAAGCTTGCCAGATAACTTGCCAATTAGCTTTCAGACAACATTCAGCACAGTTAGTAACTACTCAGGATTATAGGTCACGGAAAAGAATTTTTGGTTGCATTCAAGTTTGCTTCTCTGTCAGACGGTAAAAGGGCAGGGTTGTTGGGTTATTTCAATGAGAGGCAAACCTGGTTCATGTCTAGCATTTTGACAAATGATTCTGGCATGTGTCTCCATGGGGAAATGAGAGGACAGAATTTCATCTGTCTCTTCTGGTTAAACCGGACCTAATTTCTAATTTTCTGCCAAAACAACTGGTTCCTGAACCTAAATCACATCATGGCAGAGGATTTGCCTCCATTCAGCCATAGCTCCATAGCCACTAACTTGGAGAAATATTAACAAGAATAATACGTGAATTAATAGCATCTGGTAAAATTATACATGGTTGCTATTAATGTAAATTACTACAAGGACATTTAACAGAGCATATAATTAGCTTTAAATATATTTCTTTGAATTGACCATTATGTGTCTTAGAATTTGTCTGATTCCTAACACCACGTCCAAGGTAAGAGAAACCCAAGTAAGACAGCAGGTGTTGCAAGAGGGCATCAGAGGGCAGACACACTGAAGTCATAATCACAGAAAACTAGTCAATCTAATCACACTAGGACCACAGCCTTGTCTAACTCAATGAAACTAAGCCATGCCTGCAGGGCAACCCAAGACGGACAGGTCATGGTGGAGAGGTCTGACAGAATGTGGTCCACTGGAGAAGGGAATGGCAA